>CAUYRT010008323.1:0-22694 GCA_963574885.1 Lepilemur ruficaudatus | reverse complement strand
GCGGGAACCGGGCTCCCTCTCTAAGGCACCCGATAGTCTCTCTACTTCGCGAGAAGTTTTCCGATTCACCTCTGTTTTCCACTGAGGTCCTGTGTCCCACACTGGCTCTCTGTAGATCAGCAGAGCTGGTCCTGTAGAAGTGGAGTTCACTCGCGTGCAGTAGTCTGCCTATTTCACCTCCGACTCTGAGAGCAGAGAGCCAGGAGGGCACTCCTATTCCGCCATTTTCCACAATCCTTGTTATCTGTTCTTAATAGAAACACTCATGTGTTAGTGAGTCAACCAGCTTGTTCATATTTTAGCCATTCAGAGGATAGGAAAAATTTTCAGAAAGAAGGTAGAATTTGAAGTAAAGATGAAAAAAAGTCAGTGACTCGGGGTGTGGGGTAGAATATGAGCAAAGGCATCCATATGTATATGTACATGCACATCTGGAACCAAAACCAAGACAGATTTGTTAGAATCCTTACAGCATAAATAGAATAGTGTGAAATAACAAAAGGATGGATTGCCAAAGATAAAGAAAACAAACTCATTTACACCAGGCTTTGGAGCCTAGATGTTACTCTGCAAGCAACAGTAAATAAGTAAAGATTTTCTAACAACAGTATATATAGTAATTTGATTAGAGTTGACTCATGAATAAATTATACTGACATTGCCATGAGCAATGACTTGGATAAAACTTGAGGCTAAAAACATCACTTAGGGGGCAGTATCTGCGCCAAACCTAGAAGAATGCATTGGAATTGGGAAGGAAATACTGGTACAGACTGTTGTTGAAGCAAAATTACCAGGATTTTTTTTTATATGCATTTTTTTTAATTGGCCGATTAATTTGTTTCTATTTTTAGTTGAGACAGGGTCTCACTCTTGGTCAGGCTGGTGGTTTCGAACTCCTGACCTTGAGCTATCCGCCCGCCTCAGCCTCCCAGAGTGCTAGGATTACAGGCGTGAGCCACCGCGCCCGGCAGATTTTATCAACCAGTAATGTGGAGGAGGAGGCAGATGAGAGTGGAGTTAAGTAAGGATGACCCCAATTTGTTAAGCCCAGTTAGCTAGGGATATGGGAGAATTTATATACTAACACAAAGCACTATGTTAGGGACTTTAGTGGGTTTGAAAGTTGACTGTTGTATTCATTAATGAATCCCAGAAGGATATTTTAATTTAGAACATATATAAATTCTAATACAAATGTAGTGTAAAAAGCAAAGTAAAGAAAGAATGTATTCATAGTTAATGACAGAAGCCTAAGGAAACTAAGTTAGCTTAATTTGCATCAAATTAGCTCCGACTTGGGCAGGGCAAAGGCAATATATGTAACCTAAACATTTGTACCCCCCATAATATGTTGAAATAAATAAATAAATAAATAAAATACGTGTTAAAATAAAAAAAAGTAATTTGCATCAAATTGTTTTCCTATTTATTACAAAGTTCATAAAGAGTGAAAAATACAGAAAATTTATTGGCAATTCAGGAAAATTTAAGAAAGGAAAGCAAAGGAGATAGAAGCAAGCTCCCAACAAATCTGTCTGTATGAGTCTCAGGATTTTTCCCTGGAGGTTGGCCTTTGAGATGACTGGGAAAATGTAGTTCCCTTCGGGTTGAATAAGGAAGGGGGAAGTGACACAAATGAGCTTTAAAGACAAATTGCCTATAGAAGCCATTTTTGTTGTGTCTTTGATAGGTTCATAACTTGAATGTGAAATTTGCTTAACTGGAGGGGTTCGATAATATCCCTTATCTCAGGGGACATTGCAAGGTCTAACTAGGGAACATGACTGCTGATAAAGTGGACCTTTCTTTCTCTCTTTTGTCCTCTTCACTATCTCATCCTCGTAATCAACTCTACTCACTTGAACTCAACCAATGGATGTCTCATTATTTGTTTCCTGTTCTTGCTATAACTAACATACATGCATTAGTGAATCAACCTTTGTTTGTTTTTTGGACATAGTGCTTATTTCTAAATTAGAGTTATTTGTGTGATTGTCCACTTCATCCATCAGATTATGACCATCCAGAGGATGGCCTGATGGCTGGCAGGGAGAATGGCTAAATAGTGACAACGTAACAAACATATATGGATGCAAACTTTGTATTTTTTGAATATTTAGCAGAGTTTTTAAGAAAACATACAAATCACTATTTGTCCAATAGATAATTATCTGTTCTATAAATCAGTTTTCCTTAGGCGTGAATTTTATTCCAATAGCTTGGTCACATCCCTCTGGAAAATTATACTGGAGGACCCTCGGATCAGAAATTCCATGATCTTTGAACACTTAACACGTTCCGTTTGCAGAACAATTTTACCCAAGGAAGGCAAGTCTAGCACTTTGTTTAGGATAAGTTAGATTTATGTTATGATAGCCAATAACCTCCATATCTCAATGGCCTGAAAGGGCAGAGGATTTCTTTTGACTCATATATATTATATGCTTACTGCAATAGTGACTAAAATAAGTAGAAATACATATTTCTATTGACGAAGATTTTTCAAGTTATTTTGAGGTATAAGGTGAGGAAATCTAGTTCCCTATAGAGACACCAGAATGGCTTTATATGTTTCTCACATCCATATGATCTATAATATTACAGATATATAGTGATTTTTGAGGAATTATGCTAACCAATTTGGAATTATTGTTTAATGCTTACAAAGACCTCATGAAAAGCTATTCAAGTGAAATCATATGATTTGTCCAATATCTCAGTATGTAAGTGGCAGATTTGGATTATGAACTATAAAAGCAAAGCATGAGTGAACATTGCTTATCATTATGATATCATAAATTCATTAAGGGCAGATACGATTACCCGCTATCTTTGTAATAACCAAAATCTATCTAACAAAAGAGAATAATTTATTTTTGAACAAATGAATTAATGAGTAATTGAATAATGTGAGAATTTTCTGTATTTAGAAGATAAATAGACATAGATAGATAAGCCATAAGATGTTCTCAGTTGCAAGGCCCACATATAAAGTTATAAACATGAACAAAAGACAGAAAATGGTATTATACTTTGAAAAAATTATGGCTACATTATCTTGAAAGAAATTATACGAATCACAAATGTTTAACAGCAAAGACCTATGGAAATAATAACCCAGGAAAAATCACTGACCTTAGACAAGGGGCAAGGAGAGATAATCTCATGGGTTACAGAGTGGCTGCTCTTTAGCAAGTAGTCCTGGTGAGACTACTCATGATGTTCTAGCCATGGACTCTGAGAAATTTAAAGCTAGAAATAGCCCAAGGCATCTTTGATCCATTTCTGAAGTAAAAAGCTGTCTATATTTCAATAGCAGAGAGTATACAAAAAAGATAAC
This sequence comes from Lepilemur ruficaudatus, assembly GCA_963574885.1. NCBI lineage: Eukaryota > Metazoa > Chordata > Mammalia > Primates > Lepilemuridae > Lepilemur > Lepilemur ruficaudatus. The sequence goes on along the minus strand of CAUYRT010008323.1, from coordinate 19,351 downwards.
AAGCTAATTAAGCAAAAGAAATCATTAATTGAACCTAAAGGATCAAAGTAGAATTTGGTTAAGCTCTTGCTGAAGAAAAGGTAGTCTGTCATTAGTAGGGAAAATAATTATATAGAAGAGAACAAAGGAACAGATATGTTAACATGATATTAAACTTTTAATAATGAGCATAACGTATTATATGATCCTACCCAGGTGACATTTTAACATTTTAGGAGAATTTTCAAATATTCCTGGACAGACTAGGCAAACATTTTTTATATACGTGGTATTCTTCCAAACCCCCAAACCAATATAGAATATGCTGAAATATAAACTTCCAACTCTTCATTTCAGAGTATGACTCTGAATCATGATGCATTTCTTTGCTGATGACAAGATTCAGAGTATTATTTTAAATAATGAAATAAATAATAGCTAGAGTGCTATATTGAACTATTCCAACTCCTCTGTCTTCAACATCTTATAGATATTTACGTAATGTAATATTTGATATTTGTTTTAATAGGCCCCATTGTGGCCTTTAACATATCTCCCTTTTCTGCATCAATTAAATACAAGTTGGACTCCTACCTAGGGATCACATGGTCATACTTAGAGGTCACACAAAGATTTAGGATCTGGGAAATAAACATTCAATTTCTCTCCTTATATTGTCTATGTCACATCCCAACTCACAAGGATTCATGTTGCTGCATTAGCATTTAAATAATTTTTAAGACATATTTTACTATTAATATTACTATATCCTTAAACCTGCACCAGGTAGTACAATGAACATACTAAGCATGTAAAATTACCTTCCTTTCAAAGAAATTATGTTTGGAAATAAAACTAGTACACACAAAATAATATCAAATGCTATCATGGGTAGAGAAGCCCTTCTTCTTGAGTTAGGTTGGATAGCAGAGCAGAATAAGCATGGGCCAAGGTTTTAAGTCACTTATGCTAGTCACTAACTTCATGACCTTAGGCAAAACCTTCAGCTTATCTCAGTTTCAGCTTCTGTGCTTTATAAATGAAGACTTTATTGTATGGTGCTTCTAGTGGTTGCATTATTCTGGAGCCCGGTGGCATCAAAAATTGTTTTCCCATTCTTCGGGTCTTGTGTCACCTCACTTTGAATAATGGGCTTAAGCTTAATCCAGGATAATATAAGCAGTGCTAGCTCACTGTCATTTCTTAAAATTGAGTAATATTCCATTGTATACATACACCAAATTTTAATAATCCACTCATCAATTGACGGGCACTTAGGTTGTTTCGATGACCTAGCAATAGTGAATTGTGCTGCCTCTGTCACCCAGGCTGGAGTGCAGTTTTGTGATCATAGCTCACTGCAGCCTAGAACTCCTGGGCTCAAGCTATATTCTCCTGCCTCAGCCACCTGAGTAGCTGGGACTACAGACATGCGCCACCATGCCCAGTTAACTTTTAAATTTTTCATAGAGATGAGATCTCCTTATGTTGCCTAGACTGGTACTGTGTTTACTCAGAGATCTCAGAGACTGGTCATCTTTGAAAAAATAAAGCCACAGAGAGTAGTGTAGAGCTGAGATCCAAAGACTTTTTGCTGCCTAAATCCAGCTGAATCAAAAATGTATTCAATGCTAGAAACTGAGGACACATTAGAACAGGAGCACCTCGTGGTAAAGGCTGCCAAGGCTGGAGTCCTTGAAAATGTGGACACAGAAGCAATGGGAAAACCAGGCAGGAAAAACCCAGTGACCACATGTATAGGGAGTCAGCCCAATTAGGATGCCACCATTTCACGCACTGTCTTAACAATGATAAGGGAGAGGTAACTAAGTTAATAGAGTCGGTAGTGAGTGATTCCACTATATAGAAGCTCTGGACTTTACTTGTAATTGTGCAGTCCAAACTACATGGACGAATAAGACATTGTGAAGATTACAGAATAATCAACACCATGATTAAACCATATGCTTACCCAATGCCCAGAATTGATTCTCTCTGGAGTTACTGGGTCTATTAAGGGTAGCCTCATCATTGATTTGCTCATGGAGTATTGCAAAAGAAAGGCCATCCAAGAAAACCGTATGGAGACAGTTCTGGTCACCTGAGATAAATGCATCACCTCCTTTACTGTAGGGCTTTCTCACTCAGTACCCAACAGGAGCCTCTCAAATAGTTCCATATAGAGGGAAAGCATATTTAAGTAATTAATAATTGCTTGATTTTAAAATAATTTAAACAGAAACTACATCATTACCACTTTGAAGGGCATGAACTTCCTAAAACATATTATCAAACTTTTCCTGGGGTTCAAGAAGCAAAAGAGGAAAACTCCCTGGGATTACCAGCAGGGAGAGCCCTTAAGAAAAGCCTCAAGAAGCCATAGGCTTGTGTCAGGACCAGGAGAACAGGGAAAGGCTGGGAGACAGGGGACTAGGGGGAAAAGAAGAGGAATCAAAAGTTGTGGGCAGAGGTAGGTAAGAAGAAAGCAAAATGGACCAGTGCCTGGGGAGAGAGCAGACAGTGAAGAAAGCAGGTGCTGGAAGAGCCAGTCCAGGACTCAGGGGTATCTGGCAGGAAGCACTTTTCCTGACACTGTAAGCTGGCAGTCTACTTGCCACAAAGTGCATCAACAAATCCTCCTACGCTGACTTTATTGCCATGAGCCATTAGCACCCTGGGAGAGCCTCCTACCCTACTTTTATCGCCATCAGTGGACATTTCATCACATAGACCGCATTGCTGAGGACTTCACAAATCCTTCTAGTATAAGCCAACCAAAGCTTCTGATCTAAAATTCATGTATTTTATATGTGTCTAGAAAATGGCTGAAATGATGTATACCAAACTATTAACAGTGCTTACAGGGAGGGGATTTAACGTTCTCTACATTATTGGACTTCTATAATAAAAAACAAGGACTATGTATTAGGTAAAAATTTAATAACAATAATCCCAGTTTAATTTTTTTGTGGGGGAAAGGAGTAGAATTATGTTGTAACAGAATGAAGAGAAATACTGTTTTATACCTTCTTCCACTTACTTGCCCTTTGAGACTCTGACTACCGCAAAGCTCTCGTATACTCATAGCCTGAGGCCTTAGTTGGCCTGTTGCTACCTCCACCACCCCTGCCTCCCCCAGGCTGAGAGCCAACACTTAAAACAAACAGGCAAGCAAGCAAATGGCAATGACTTTGAGCCTCCCTGGCCATGACTTAAAAAACTGTTAAGAACATTTTTTTTTTCTGAGACAGAGTCTCACTCTGTTGCTCAGGCTAGAGTGCCGTGGCATCAGCCTAGCTCGCAGCAACCTCAAACTCCTGGGCTCAAGCAATCCTTCTGCCTCAGCCTCCCGAGTAGCTGGGACTACAGGCATGTGCCACCATGCCTGGCTAATTTTTTCTATGTATTTTTAGTTGGCTGATTAATTTCTTTCTATTTTTAGTAGAGACGGGGTCTCACTCTTGCTCAGGCTGGTTTTGAACTCCTAACCTTGAGCAATCCTCCTGCCTTGGCCTCCCAGAGTGCTAGGATTATAGGCGTGAACCACCACGCCCGGCCAAGAACATTTTCAATACTGTTAAACAAGCAAACAAGCAAGCAAATGGCAATGACTTTGGCCTGCCCCAGACCTGAATGAGGACCTGCTTCTGGGACCCGCAAGATTTCCCAGATCTCCCTGGACTACTTTATCCTCCACACCTTGCCAAGGTCCCAGAGCACCCACCACCACAGCGCTCATCACACTCCATGTCACTGTTGGTTTACATATCCGCCTCTCTTACTCCTTGAAGGAATACGGTGTGTCTCCAGTACTGCAAAGCTCTTAGCACTTGACCTATGGCCTGGCACATAGTACACATGTTTGAATGAACAAATGCATGAATACTCACGACCTTATCCTTGGTGTGAACATTTTGCTAATAAGCTCTCTTTGTCTCATCTGTTCTTTTCCTCCAGGCCATGAAACAATCTGATTTGACCAGCTCAAACTCAGTCTCCGAGCCAGTGGTTCTCAAATGTTTTATTCTCAGAATCTCTTTGTAAGTCTTAAAAATTTGAGGACTCCAAAAAGTTTTTGTCTATTTGGATTATATTTATCAATCATGACCTTATTAGAAGTGAAGACTCAGGTAAAATTTAAATATTTATTAATTCATTCATCTAAAAATGATAACAAACCCAACACATGTAAACACAAATAACATATTTTTTAAAAAAGCTATATTTTTTCAGACAAAATACTTTTATAATGAAAAAAGTGCATTGTTTTACATGTCTGCAAGTTTCCTTAATGTCTGGCTTAATAGAAAACAGCTGGATTCTCATATCTGCTTCTGCATTTAATCTGTTACAGTATGTTGTTTTGGTTGAAGTGTATGGAAAATATGACCTTATACAAATCTGCTTTTGGGTAAGAGAGGACCTCACAAACCCTCTGAAAGGGTCTCAGGAAGTCCCAGTGGTCCTCAGAGCACACTTTTGAGAATTGCTGCCCTATGCCTTGTCTCTGTAACTAGAACCTCTGGCCTGTCCTGAGAATCTGCTTGAATTTAAAACCCCAGCCTTCCCACCCACCAATAACAGGTAAGGTAATCCCTTACCTGTGTACCTTTTTTCATATTTTTCAAATAGCTTTCCCTTATACTATCTCCCAGTTGTTTGTCAGCCATGTCTGATGATTCTTCCACCTTACCCATGAAGCATGAAGTTCAGAGTTTATGTGACTTGTTCAGGGTCATTTGGCTGGCCAGACGCAGAGCTAGTACCCAGACTCGTGCCTTGCTCTTTCTCTGGCCACTTACACCAACAGAACAGTGTCCTAGCCTGATCTCATCTGTAATAATCCAGAGTATTGAGATGTATTTCAATATTTTCCTAATTTATACCTTGATATGGTATGGCAACTGATATTTATCAAAAGCCTACTATATTCCAGGCACCGTACTAAGTGCCTTATTTGTTTTCCACCAGCCTCACAAAGGCAAACATTATCCTCACTTGAGAAGGAAATCAAGGCTCAGAGAGATTTAAGTATCTTGACCTATCTTGCCAAAGACACATGGCTCCTCATTTGGATCAGGTCACCTTATTCCAGGCCCCATGTTCTTTCCATTACGTGACTGTGCCTTCACTAAAATCATGGCTCTATGTGACCAATTATCTTCTGACATCATTACACCCACAATGTGGGCCTCACCCACACTCACTTCCTGAACCTCCAATATATTTTTGTTCCTCTCTTTGTTGATTCTAGAAATGCTCAGTCAAGAAAGTTATCTTCCTGATCTGCAAGCTCACTTCAATCTCTCCTGTTAATGTAATTCCACCAATCCATTAACAGAACCTTGAAATCTACTAGAAGAAAGCAGAGTCGAGATAAACCAGTGCTGGATAAAGAACATCCAACTGACATTAATTGATGGGTAGACATGAATCACCAAAGGCTGAGGGTCTCTGCCCTCCTCCCTGGCTCCATGGTGACCAGACCCAGTCGTCCTGGCTTAGAGCCTCTCCTAAACAGGGCCAGTTCCAGGTGCACCTTTCAGATAACAATAATGTCTCCTAAAACAAACAGTCATTGTTTCTACACAAAGACCTTCAATGTTTCCTCCAGTAACAAAAGGCTACAGCCATCCCTCCAAGAAGACAAAGGGCTGGAAGCCTTTTCATAAATATGATGGTGGTGTGGGGCCAGCAGGCAGGGAGAGGCAGAACTCCAGTACTTTCTCTGCTGAGGAATAGCTAGGACAGGACTGACTCTACCCATCAGGAACAGTCCTGAATGACTGATCATTCCTGAACTATTTATATGCTAATAACAACAATTTCCTAATCTGAAGAAAAGAAATAATAATATCTATGCCTTACAGGATTGCTGTCAAGATCAAATGATATAATAGGCATGAAAGCTCTTTGTAAGGTTTAAAGGGCTGCACGATTGATATTGTTATTATGAGAAGACGGATGGGTCACCCACATTGCCTGCATAAAAAAGATAACTCTGTTTTAGCCAGATGAGATTCCAAATAGCCTTGGTTTTTAGGCTCCCCCTGCCCAAGTTTCTAGAATAAAGCATAAAGGAGAGGACATGTGGTCAATATGGCTAATGGTGATAGTTTACTAGGGCCTGTCCCAGGCCACCTGCTGTACAGGTGATGCCTAACTTCGTTTGTTATCCTTTACATTCCCAGGACCCCAGATCCTGGAAATGAGATCCCTGGTTCCCCACCAAGGGTGTAATGGTCCAAGTTCCCTGCCCCCTGTCGCTGCCCTGGTCCCTCCTAAAGCACAGCTTATGTAATTTACACAAAATTAAATGTACATTATAAATTAAAACATGAGAAAACTGTCCATCCTCACTACTAATCAGAGGCAAGTAAATGAAGATAAGTTGTACCATTTATACCTATTTAATAAGAAAAATTATAAATGAGAATATACAACTTTGATGAGGTTGTGACAGAATTGGTGTGATCTTACAGCACTGTGGCATAATAAATTTGTATAATTCCCTTCCAGAGGCAGAACGACAACACATAGCGAGCAAGAGATATTCCTATCTTGTGGCCTAGTAATCTCTCTCCTTGGATGCTCCCAAGGAAATAATACAAGAAAAACAGAAAAAAAGCAGCAGGTATAGACATTAATATATTTACCCATAACTGGTAAATATTATAGTAACAAGAGGACTATTTTAGTTAATTGTGGTGTGACAGTAGTCATGAAAATGAAAATATAAAAGCTACTTAGAAACATAAGGAAATATTTATGATCTAAATATAAGTGAAAGTGTACAATAAAATACAACTAGGTAAAAATATATATGTATGGATAAGGACTGGTAATGTGAAAAAATGAAAATCTCTTTGGTGTAGTGGTAGTGAATTTCAGAATGTTCTTTAATGTTTTTATATTATCTTTTAAATACAGCAATGAAAAGAAAAAGAAGTAGTCCTCTAGTAGAATTTCCCAAGATCCTGCTTCTATTAGGGTTAGGGCAAGGAGCTGTCTTTGCTAAGATGTTGACGGGTGTTAGTAAATTAACGTGCAACATATTTGCATGCAGAGAGACCATAGCCATTGAGGTCTAGCCATTGAAAGCCTCAGAATTCAAGTCAGCCAAACAGTTGCGGAGTTGGATTCTTTCTTCTTTCACTTGCTTGCTGTGTGTCCTTGGGCATGTGACTTATCTAAACCTTTCCGGATTTGTAAAATGGGAGTGATAACGGAACAAATTTCATAGAGCTGTTGGGAGTAGTCAATGAGATAAAGTAGACAGCATAGTGCTGGGCACACTGAGAAATTATTCAATAAATGTTTGTTGTTTGTGCTGTTAATAATGATGATCATAGTGATGATGGTGAGAAACTGAGGCCTTCTGGAGCAAGTGCTTTAACTTAAATGTCTAACGTCACTTAAGGATGCTGCTCAAGTGATACTATCCCTATATGTGGAGCCAACTACAAATTTTGAAAGGTATCTTTATTGTATTTATTTATTTTTAATTTTATGTTTAATTGACAGATAATGATCATATATATTTATGGGGTACAATATGATGTTTTGTTGCATGTATACATTGTGGAATGATCAAATCAGGCTAGTTATTAGCATATTCATCAACTCAAATGTTTGTCATTTCTTATTTATTTTTTAGTTAAATTAATTTATTGATTTATTTTGTGGAGACAGGGGTCTTACTATATTGCCCAGGTTAGTCTCAAACTCCTGGGCTCAAGCAATCCTCCTTCCTCGACCTCCTAGACTGTTAGAATTACAGGCGCCTGGCCGAGGATCCACCTTTATAGGAGTCTCAAGTCTCCTGAGCTAGGCAATCGTCCCACCTTGCTGGCTTCTTCCTTGAATGGTATTTTTTTTACAACCAGTCTAGAGGACCAAGTGTTTTGAAATTCCACTAGATAATACAATTACTACCAGTAATTGTGTTAGATTCTTTATACAAGTTATTTCTGTAAGATAAATAATATTATTCTTTTTCTACCAATAAGGAAGTGTTCAAGGTTACAAAGTCAATAAATGGCAGAGCATGTATTTGAATCCAGTTTGTCTGACTCTAGTGTTTTCGTGTTTCCATTATGCCACAGTATTTATCCAATACTAGACATGGGTCTTGGAACATTTGAACCCAGTCACAGGAACTGACAGGGGAAAGCACACTGGCAAAGGTTCATGACAACTGCATGACTCTCCAGTTCTTAGGAAACAGCATCCTGAGAGAACAACACAACAGCCACCCTGCTTTATGCCGGATTCTGGGCTTAGCACTTGTCTTCCCCATCCTTAGGCAGGAAAGCTCAGTCAGCATACTGACTAATGTTTCTTAACCTTTTTTTGCATTCTCCATCCCCCCAGGAGCCTCTGTAGACATTTTCTTCCTGATTACTCCCCAATCCAATTAAGTTGTAATACCATAGATAGACTCTGTATTTGTTTATGTACTGTGGCTCTTTGGAGGGCCAAAAGCCATCGTAATATCTAAGATGGGTTTTTTTTCATTTGCCTTCCCAGAAACTATTTTTACCCCTTTGGAAGCTACATCACCCCCACTGACAATGCATCATCTAGTTGTAGATGGCCAGGGCTCAGGGAGCCTAACAGGGAGCTGAGATGCCAGGGAGGTGAGGCCAGGACCTTGGAGAGCACCAGAGTGGCCCTGCTAAGACCTGTCCAAGACTCCACGTTGCCTGATGAGCTGCCTGAAAGAAGAAGGCATGGAGAGGCTGGGGGCTAGGAAACTAGTATTGGTATTATTTTACTAAAGGTTGTAGGAAACATAAGAATATCAAGGCCTCCAGATTCTATTTCATAAAAAGTTTTTGTAGAGGCTGGCACTTTGTGGGTGTGGACTTCAATTCTCAAGGTCAAAGGTAGTTAAATGGCACATCTTCAAGTAGTTTAATGATTTCAAGATCTTTACTAAGAGCCCACCTCCATAGGAGTTAGAGATTTTCAGAGGTTTAAAGGTATCAGACTAATTCTCCCTTTCTCCCCCTCCAATGCTGGTTAGGTTCATGACGCTATAGTATAGTTTTACAGTGTCTGCTGTGAGTTGAAGATAATAGACATTATTTACTATGTGCCAGACAGATACTGTGCTAAGCCATTTTAGTTAACTTTCACAACTGTCTTATCAGGTGGGTATGATCATTACCCAAGGCTCAGAGAGATTAGCAAACTTGCTCAGGATCACACAGCTGATCATCGGAAATTCCAGGCCTTGAACCCAGACAGTCTGACTTCAGAGCTCTAGTGCTTAACCAGCATGGCTATACTGCCACTAGATTGACTCAGTGGCCCTGATGAGGTTTTCGTGTGGCTTTTTTAAAAAAAAAACCATTAATATGCTTAGCACAGAACTATCATCTTCCCCACTCAGCTTTCCCAGGGATACCTCTCTGACCCAGGGTCAGGCTTTTATCCACTCCCCAGGAGAACTCAAAATTTATCGTGTCACTTCTCTGCTTACAACCCTTCAATGGCTCCCCTTGTAGCATTCAGGGTAAAATCCAAATTCCTTATCATGCCTTATAAGGCCCTCCATGATATGCCCCTGTTTATATGGCCAGCCTCATCATTTACTACCACTTTGCTTCTCAGACTCTCTGTTCCAGCTGCATTGACTGATGCACGTTCACTAGACTGTGCCCTCTGTCCTCTCTGAGTCTTGGCACACGCTGTCCTCTCTTCCCAGAAGCTTCCTTTCTCTTCACCTCCCTTTCAAGGGCCTAAATATTCCTTATCTCTCAGGTTTCAGCTCAGATATCACTTCTTCTGCATGTCCTCATAGATCCCCCAAATATGGATACAACAAAAGTAATAGCATCACAGTACTTCGTGCTGGTCAGATTGACCATAGTATATTCTGTCCAGTACTGGACATCATATAGATCAGGTCTAGGGACAGGTAACCAGTATGGTGAGCATTCTGAAATAGATTTTAATATATACTAGGTACTGAGTTAATAACTTCATGGATGTTATCTCACATAATCCTATTGGATTGGGCAGGTACACATGAGGAAACTGAAACCCAAAGAAGTTAAACAAATTGCTCAAGTTCCCTCAGATGGTAAATGGTAGAGTATTTGTTGTTTTTGTTTTTGTTTTTTTTCTTTTTGAGACAGAATTTCACTCTGCTGCCCGGGCTAGAGTGAGTGCTATGGCATCAGCTAGCTCACAGCAACCTCAAACTCCTGGGCTCAGGCGATCCTACTGCCTTAGCCTCCTGAGTAGCTGGGACTACAGGCATGCACCACCATGCCTGGCTAATTTTTGAATATATTTTTAGTTGGCCAATTAATTTCTTTCTATTTTCTAAGTACAAACGGGGTCTTGCTCTTTCTCAGGCTGGTTTCGAACTCCTGACCTTGAGCGATCCACCCGCCTCGGCCTCCCAGAGTGCTAGGATTACAGGCGTGAGCCACCACGCCCGGCCAGAGCATTGTTTTTGAACCCAAATCTGTGCAAATTCGGAGCCTTCAATCTCTGCATAATACTACCTCTAGAAACCATATAATGACTAGTTTAGTGATAAAATAGAAATTATTTAACCTGGAGAACCAATGACCAATAAGCAGCTACCCTCATTCAAACTTCAGAGAAGCATAGGAAAGTATATGGTTCAATAGAAGAAAGAAAGTTCTGAAGAGGAGAAGGTGAGCCCTGGAGGAGAAAGGCCCAAGTATTAGCTACCTATGTGTCCCTCAGCCCAATGCCGGCCACCGAGGAGGGGGCTCCATAAATGGAAGGAAATAGAGCTGCCCAACAGTAGAATGAGTTGCCCCATGAAACAGTGACACTCCCCACAATGGGGCTGGTTGGCCACTTGACAGAGCACCATGGGAGGGATCACAGAGAAGGGGTTCTGCATGTTCTGCATCCTTGAACTAGATGACCTGGAAAGCTCCTGGCCACTCAAGGATTCTGCAATTATTGGACCGAGTCTATGACTCAGTCTTTGGCAAGTCACAACTGGCATTCACCAGTGCATTGAGATCTCAGAAAGTAGAGAACACGAGTGGACGGGACTTCTGGGCTTCCAGAACCCAAGCTTTTACCCCTTCCAGCCCCATACCGAGGAGTCAGAAATGGCCCACTGTAACTCTGGGGAGCTAGAAACCTCCCAATCCTGTTCCAAAGGCTAATCTGGAAATAGAGACATTTAAGTCATGTATAGAGAAAGGTTCTGCCTGTGGGTTTCAGCTGCTGTCACAAGAACTGAAAGAGGAGATGAATACTCCTTGCTAGCAGATGGTCAAGACAAAAAAATCAACATGTCAGCAAATGAATTTCTGACAGTCATTTGCTGAAAGGAATCGAATGGGCCCCACAAAATGTACATTGGGTCGGCCGTTGTTCCTCGCACACACTGTCTCCTTTCACTCCATGCCGAGTGACCGGTGGCAAACACTCAGGACTGCCCTGTCTGTCGGCACAGAGTGAGTTCCAACACAGCACAGCCAGGAGCAAGTGCTTTCTGTTCAGCTCTCCTAGAGGGCTCACACAAATGGGTGTGGCTCAAAAGATGACAAAACTTTCCATCAAAGCTTATGCTTCCACTTTCGAAAGATTCATGCACCCTAAAAAGAGTAGAGCCTTCTGGAGTATATGAGGCCACTAGTAACAAAGGTATCTTAGTTGTATGGTCCAACCTACAGCTTTAATCCACACACGCATCCACACACAACTACACGTACAACTCTATTAAACTAGGCAAACTTCACTAGCGCTACTTTTGAAAGAATAAACTAAATACAAAATTTTTATCCTCATCTATAGACTAAGAGCATCTGTTTAGTTCGAACTTTATTATTATCTACAGTTCTTTGACTCTATCTTCCCATGGTGTTCCCTTCTGTCTTTTCACTTGTTTCTTGCAACTTAGAGACCAAAGCTTCCCATTTCTGTCTATAGCTAGAGCCTCAGATAAGCTTCCCTCAATGGCCTGTGGTGTGGTGGTCTCTCACTTGACACCCGTCACCGCATCTCTAGCCTTCCTATCAGGGATCTGAGCTCTAAGCCTCCTGAATCTTTTGCTTGCTGCCTCTAAAGAAATATGGATCAGATATAGTGTGACAGCTAACTGTGAAACCCACTGAACTATTTTTTCCAAACAGGCAGGAGTGGCCTTCCACTCTTTACAGAGGGGTTAAAACTTCCACCTGCTGATAGGAAACAATGGCTGCTGAGTCAATGGCAGTAACTTACACTTAAAAACTGGGTTTCCCTTGTAAATTTTTTTATGTTTTTTTAACCCCAATATCATGAAGGATATCCCTTGTAATTCTTGACAAAACAACTTTTATTAACTGCTTTCCAACAATCTACCTTTCTCTACTGACAAGTCCTTTTTAAACAAAATGCCTTATGCTGAAAAGGCAATAAATTGGATTTGTGTGTTGGTACCCAGAGCTCCCAGAACACAGATCCACAGATGCTGCCTGCAGAAATGTGTGTACTGCACACATAGGTGCTTATCGCAGACAGGTGTACACACAGACAGATGCTACTCACATAGACAGATGTCCACCAGGAACATGACATATACCAAAAGCTCCCGCAGGGTGGTCTTGACATAAAGTTCCCGGTTCTCAGCTGTGTTCTCAGTCAGGGCTGTTCCCCAAAGTCCTAAGGGGCATTGGAGAGATGCCCAGAATCCCTAAGAGAAGTGTTCCTCCCGGTTATCCCCACCCATCTGTCCCTGGCTTTACCTCTATGCCCACCCCAACCCTCCTTACCCATCACCTTGTCCCTTGGCTGAATCTGGCTACACCCATGTCTGCCCTCCCGGATCCAGCTCCCTGGGGTAGACAGGGTGAAGGCACTGGGTAGCAGAGAATAAAGGCATGAAAAGGAGGAACTTGTTCTGGGGAGGGGTGCAATCCAGGGTATGCAGTCCAGCGTATCATCATATCCATGTCTTCCCTCAAACTAGCTTCCACACACCCCTCTAGGTCCCCAAGTGATGACTGTGCCAGGCTCCCCCTCTGGTAGACCTCTAAATGGGTCTCTGTGTTCTGAGGCATGCAGCTCTAACACAGGCAATTCACAGACCCCAAAGAGATACTGAGATGTCACCTCTTCTTCAGATCACATTTCCCCCCTAGAAGCTTTTGGTGACCCTTTCTCCTGACTCCAATATCCCAAGAGAACCCTCCCTCCACCTGGTACCTCTGATGCCGCGACGGATATGGAGGCAGCAGCTGGACACCAGAGTCTTGTGTGCCTTCTCCTGGAGTTCATCTTCAGACTTCTTGAGCTGGGGCTGGGGTACCGCACTGGAGACAGTACAGATCCTCAACGTCCTGTGTGGGGAGGGAGGACCACTGTAGGCGGGGTTGTCCCAGGCTCCCCTTCCCAGCTTTTGCAGCTCCTGCCCCTCAGAACTCTCCACAGCATTCATGGGGAATGAGGTAAGGGGGCTGGCACCCCAGGTGCCCACTCTCAGCTGGAGAAAGATGGAGCAAAGGTACAGCCCAGCCTGGCCCGCAGGGGGCAGGGGAAAGGGAGCTTGAGAGCAGCTGCTCCAACACAGCCTCAGCTGCCTCCTGCTTTTTGTAGGGGAAAATCAGTGCCTAGTGGGGGAGGGAGCAGATGAGGCTGGGGTAGGGAGTGACCATCAATCCTGCCAGGGGCTCTCACTGTCCTGTTTGCTGCAAGTCCCAGGGGACAAGAAGAAAGAGGATGTGAGGGAACTGGGAGTTAGGGGTTTGAAGAGGGGAGAGAGGGGAATATGCGGAAGACTACGTGGAGCCTGGGCATAGAAAGAGGGATGGGTGAAAGAGGAGAGCGCTGAGGATGAAGGTGCCGGTGGAAGGATGGGCCAGAGGTCAGACAGACAAGATGATGAAAGAGCAGTAGGAGGAGCTGAGAAAAGAGGGGCCTCTATTGTGGGTCTGAGCTAATTCCCACTAAAAGCTCCTGAAAGAGCCGACATGGATCGGGTTGGGGCCCAAGGCCAGGCTGGGAGACTGAACCTGGCAGCCTCCCTACCTGCCCCAGCCAGCCTGAGGCTCCTTTAATGTCTCACCTTGAGCTGTCCCCAGTGGCGTGGAGAGAGCAGCTCCCCTCCCTCACTCTACCTTTATGGCTGGAGGGAAAGGACAGTGGCAGGAGGAATCCCCATCCCAGATACCTGAGGGACAGAGTCTCCGACCCTGAGGAAGAGGGGAGAAGGACTGCAGAGTTCCAGGTTGTCTGTATTCTTTTTTCTGAGGCTTGCCCTCCAGTGGCCTGTAGGGCAGGCACACCAAGAGAAGGGTATTCCTTAAGGGTGAGGGGCTCAGTTTAGGAAAAAGGCTAAGTCCTGATTGGGAGATAGGATCAGCAAGCAAAGGACATGTGACTTTGGACTCCTTAAGGGAGCCAATAGCTGGACCCAGCTGAGCTGGCAACCTTTCCCTATGGCTCTGCTTAGAGCTGGGCCTAGAATTGTAAGCTGGAGCACAGCATGGAAACATGAGTGATATCAGGATTGATCTGCTTTCTTTCCAACCTCAGGTCTCTGAAGTAAAACCCTGGTATAGCCCCAAGCACATCCTTGCCTATGCCCTGCTCCAGCCTCTGAGCACCTGTCCTGGCTCACCGACAGATGCGCTGTGCCCCACAGTGGGGCTGGTCCCACAAGTGCTGGTGGTCTCGCTGCAGTTTCTCATCCCTGAAGGCTGAAGAGGGGGCTGTCCTCTCTCACCTCCTCATTCTCCACCTAGGGCTATTCTCTTGCTACACTGGCCCTAAGCCCATCTTTATGTATAGTAAAACATTAGCCTTCAATGGGACACCAGGCTCCAGACAATGCAGGGCTGGACTTCGATAAATAAGTGTACTCTGACTTCTAAGACAGAGTTGAGTAAGTAGCTATTGTACCCTGATTCTGCTGCAGGAATCTCCTGCCCCAGGCCCAGATGCTATTAAGAGAAAGAACTCCCTGCTTGGATGGAGCTGAGGAACTGTCAATGAGCCTTCTCACATAGAGAAGTGCCCATCTCTCCATTTACCAGCCAGCAAGACACATTCCAATGTAGCTGTTTTCTTTGGGAAGAAAAAGGATGAGATATATCTATGGCCAATTTATTTTCAACAAAGGTGCCAAGCATACACAATGGGGAAAGGACAATCTCTTCAATAAATGGTGTTGGGAAAATTGGATATCCACATACAGAAAAATGAAAATGAACTCTTATCTCACCCTTTATACAAGAATCAACCTGAAATGAATTAAAGACTTAAATGTAAGACCTCAAACTATAAAACTACTAGAAGAAAACTTGGGGGAAAGCTCCATGACATTGGTCTGGGCAGTGACTTCTTAGATATGACCCCAAAAGTACAGTCAACAAAAATAAAAATAGACAATAGGATTGCATCTGACTAAAAAGCTTCTGCACAGCAAAGGAAACAATTAATAGAGTGAAGAGACAACCCACTGATTGGAAGAAAAATATTTGTAAATCATACACTGGATAAGGGGCTAATATCCAAAGTACATGAGGAACTCAAAGTACTCAACAATAAGAAAACAAATAACCCTATTTTAAAAGTGGGCAAAGGACTTGAATAGACATTTCTCAAAAGAAGACATACAAATGGCCAGGAAATATATGAAAAAAAGGGTCAACATCTCCAATCATAAGAGAAATGCAAATTAAAACCACAATGAAATATCTATCACCTGTCACCTGTTGGATTGGCTATTATCAAAAACATGAAAGATAACCAGTGCTGGTGAGGCTGTGGAGAAAAGGGAGCCGTTATATACACTGCTAGTGGTATTGCAAATTAGTATAGCTATTTTGGAAAACAGTATGAAGGCTCCTCGAAAAAACTAAAAATAGACTCACCATATGTTCCAGCAATCCCACTACTGGGTATGTAGTTGAAATCAGTATATTGAAGACACGTCTGTGCTCCCATGTTCATTGCAGCATTATTCACAATAGCAAAGATATGGAAACAATCTAAGTTGTCCATCAACAGATACATGGATTAAAAAATGTGAATATTGACCGGCGCGGTGGCTCACGCCTGTAATCCTAGCACTCTGGGAGGCCGAGGCGGGTGGATCGCTCAAGGTCAGGAGATCGAGACCAGCCTGAGTAAGAGTGAGACTCCCATCTCTACTAAAAATGGAAAGAAGTTAATTGGACAACTAAAAATATATAGAAAAAATAAGCAGGGTATGGTGGCACATGCCTGTAGTCCCAGCTACTTGGGATGCTGAGGCAGAAAGATTGCTTGAGCCCAGGAGTTTGTGTTTGCTGTGAGCTAGGCTGATGCCACGGCAATGTAGCCCGGGCAACACCTTCAGACTCTGTCTCACAAAAAAAAAAAAAAAAAAAAGTGAATATTAAGTGAAATAAGCCAGGCAGAGTAAGACAGATGCTCACTTATATATGGAACTTTTAAAAGTTAAACTCATAGAAGTAGAGAGTAGAATGGTGGTTATCAGAGGAGGGGGCCCTAGAGGGGAGTGGAGAGGGAAAGGGGAGAGAAATATTGGTCGACTAGTACAAACTTACATCTAGATAAGAGGAATACGCTCTCGTGCTCAATTGCACAGCACAGTGACTATAGTTAATAATAATATATTGCATATTTCAAAATAGCTAAAAGAGGATTTTAAGTGTTCACAGCACAAGGAAATGATAAATATTTGAGGCAAGGAATATACTAATGAGCCCAATTTGGTCATTCCACAGTGTATACATGTACCAAAACATCACCATAAATATATAATTATTATTTGTCAATTAAAAATAAAATAAAACTTTTAAAAAATGAAGCAAATGGAGGCATGAGTAATGTGAGATAACATATTTTAATGGTATAGACATTAAAAATTAGGAGGTTTAGAGGAAAGGGCAGGTTCCCTAGAGGAAATGGAACTGAAGCTAGATCTTGACGGGTGGGTGAGGTTTGAGGAAGAAGACCGCCCACCAGGTTTGGATGTCGATGTGCTTCTAGGCAGAGGAACAATAGGTGGGGTTTTGGAAACCTAAAGATGTCTGTGATGCTCACAGGCCTTTAGTGCAGTTGGGGGAAAACGGTGGTGGGGGAAGGCCTGAGGTTGTATCATGAGGGTGAGCCCTGTTGCAGTTTAGGATTGTGTCTGAGCGTGTGAGTCCCTGGAGGGAACATGGAAACCACCAGTTATTCAGACAGTGGTTAAAGAACAAAAGGAAGCTTTCTTTTTATGTGGGGCACTCATCTGAGATAATTTTTCAGCGATAAAGAAATGAGTAGTCAATTCTTTCATTCTTCCTTTGCCAAAAGGTGATTTAATCCATGCTTAAGAGAAACATTCTTTTGAAATTTTTACTTACAGTTAAAAGGTTTCTCAAAACAAACAAACAAACAAACAAACACACCAGTTTCTCAGTGGGTTGGAAATTTAAGGTAGTCCCAGATTTCTTTTAGATTTTTCTTCGTTCTTATAGTTTATATAAATATTGCTTCACCCTAGAAATGAGTTATGGGTAGGAGGGATTTTTTTTTTTTAACCACAGGACACAGCATTCCAGAAAAACCTCATTTCCATTGATGAATGGCTACTGGCATACAGAAATCTGGCATGTGGTTGAAGAGAAGGGATACAGTTAACATGAGAAAAATTTGAGAGGGAAGCCGTAATCCCCTTTCAAATTCACTGGAGGTTCTGATGTAAGAGGAAAGATAAAAGAATCACATGTGTGTAGGTTGCCTGAATAGCTAAGGAGTGTAGGTGCCTGTGTGTGGGGTGGGGGCCTGACAGCCACGCACAGATAATTGAAGGTGTAAGCCCCAAAGAAGGAGCAGGATTGTGAAGGTGCTTTTTAGGGGATTATCTAAGGGTAATGAATGAACTGAAGAAAAAAATAGAAATGTTTCATCAAGAAGACTTTCATAATGGGTAAGATTTAAGCAGCCGTAAAATAATCTCCCATGAGAGGTGTTGAAATTCCCATCCCTTGAGTCATGTGGAGGAGGCCTATAATGTTTCGGAAGTGTACAACGCTGCCCTGGTGGGGGAACAGATTTGGTAGCCAAGATGATCCTTTGTCCTGATGCTTTGTGGCTCAATTTCTAAGATGAATCTATTGATAAACAATGAATTTGGAAACTCCCCAGAAGAAAAGAAAAAACAAAGAGAAAGGATGAGAATCTGTGCCAGTATCAACTGTATTGTGTTAAATAAGCTGATTGGGAAGGAAAAGGGGAGCTGCTGCCTCTCACCCACGAGCCTTTTGAACAATTGCAAAAGGACCCTTGACTTGCAAAACTGGACCTCAGGACAGGGGTGATGAACAGAAAGCTAACAGTCTGGTCCAGAGAAGCAGGAGATGGTTTCTGATTCCATCTGGGTAATTTTGAATTCTGAAGGAGGCTTGTGATCAGCAGGAATTTGAACGGAGTTTCATCATGTGACAAGCGTTACATCTCTGAGAGCTCAAGGCCATGACTGGATGGCTTACTCATGATCACCCACCTGGGCAGAGCCCTATTGCTTTTCCCTGCCCAGTGCTAAGCACTCGCTATGCGTGTGGCTCAACTCATGTGGCCCCAGCAGCACAGGTTATGCAACACGGCTTGAGAAATTTTCTCCGAAAGTGCTCTGCGTGCCTGTGATGTTTAAACTTACTCAAGAAGTTGCAAATGTTGTAATCAAGTGGAATCTCCTCATGGTTTTCTGTCCAGTACCTCTCCATGTCTTTAAGCTTCTACTGGCCACTTGACTTATCCTGTTAAAAGGGACAACCAGTGTCAGGGTAGTCTTGTGGCTCAGGCTGCCTCTTTGCCAGTTCAGCAAAACCTCAGAGCCTTGAATTTAAATGTGAATTAAACTCCTGGATTTATCTGTTGACTCAGCAACATACTAGTGATATTGTTCTCAACCACTTGCTTTGGAGACTCAGTTTATCTATCTGCAAAATCTTGATAACAATGACTGCCTTGCTGACCTTAAGGACTGTTTTAGGATTTTAAAAAGTAGAATATAGGAGTCTTTACAAACCGTGCACTCTAAAGGACAAAGCAAATTTAATTATCTTACTGTAGCATCCATTCTTGTGTACTCCACCCATGCACAGCAATCAACCTCATGATTAAGGTAGACACCTTTAGCCAGGACTTTGTTAACATTGCCTCTGTGGGACATGGGTCCCAGAACTCTCTGTATCCACACTGTTCCATTCCCATCAGCTGACACCAATAGAATGCAATGATGCCATTTGGCCTGGAAAGAACGATGAAATAATCTTCGAATGAGAGCACCTCTTAAAGGAGTTTTATAACCACATGCCAAGCCTTGTGGCCCACCAAAACCATAGCACTTCTTCATCAGGGTGCCTCTTAGCCCAGGTGGTGAATTGGTGCC
>CAUYRT010008322.1:0-17129 GCA_963574885.1 Lepilemur ruficaudatus | reverse complement strand
AAGATGGGATATGGTGGTCAAAACTAAGGAGTGACATTCTGTTTGTATTATTTCTATAACATGATTCTAGAGATGATTACTACTTTGCAAATCTTTTATTGGATGATAGACTCCTAACTAAGTAATTGGTTAACAGGACATCTCTGTTTAAAAAAAAATACTATAAAGAAACTTAAATAAACAAATTGATGCCTTTTTTATTTTTACTATCTATACAAGTTTTTTTTTTTTTTTTTGAGACAGAGTCTCACTCTGTTACCCGAGCTAGAATGCTGTGGCGTCCGCCTAGCTCACAGCAACCTCAAACTCCTGGGCTCAAGCGATCCTTCTGCCTCAGCCTCCCAAGTGGCTGGGACTACAGGCATGCGCCACCATGCCCGGCCAATTTTTTCTATATATATTTAGTTGTCCAGCTAATTTTTTTCTATTTTGTTTTGGTAGAGACGGGGTCTCGCTCTTGCTCAGGCTGGTTTTGAACTCCTGACCTTGAGCGATCCTCCCGCCTCGGCCTCCCGGAGTGCCAGGATTACAGGTGTGAGCCACCGAGCCCGGCCAACCTCCAGGTTCTTACAGGTGAAAAAGGGAGGCAGGAAGGTTGGGTCAGATGGTGCCACGCGAGAGACTCGACTGGCCATTGCGGGCTTTGAAGTGGGGCTGAGAGCCACAGAACGGGGCAGCCTCTAGAAGCTGGCAAAAGTCTTGTCCCCTAGACCTGAACCAGCCCTGCCGACGCCGTGATTGTAGCACAGTGGGACTCATTTTGGACTTCTCATCTCCAGAACTGCACGATGATAAATTTGTGTTGTTTTAAACTATAAAATTTGTGGTAATTTGATACAACTGCAATAGGAAATATAAGCCCCGTGACTTGCATTATTATCCCGTGTACAGATGGTGACACTGAGGTCAGAGTGCAGGTAATTTGTGCAAGGCAGAATTAGAGGGTGGCCAGGTTTAAATCGAGTCAGGCTGGCTCTGGGCCCTCCCTGTGCAGCTGATCACATTTCCCTCTTCACCTTAGCCACTGGGAAGCTTAGATCCACACAAATGCCCACCTCCTGGCTCTTGGTTTTTCCTTAATGTTGTTTTGGTGTCTCTTTCACCTCTTTTAGCTTTTTGCTTCTTGTGATGTCAAATATGCCTTGTAAGTTCCCCCACAAATGCGTCCTGGAAAAGGGGGGCTCTGGATGGGCTGATGGATGGATAACTCGGTTCTCTTCCCCTTGTGCTCTGGCCTTTCTAGGAGGGGGAGGACAAAATCTTCTTAATCAACAAGCTCCATTCCATCTACGAGAGGAAGGAGAGGCAGGAGATGGAGGAGAGGAGCAGGTGAGGGGCCACTCTGAGACGGGAGGGGACAGGGCTGGGCTGGATGGCGTCTCTGGGATATCCGCCCTCCTCCCGGGGTGGGGGAGGGCAGCCACATGGCCGAGTCACTGAGGCCCTTCCCTGCGGTTCCTCCTCAGGTGTGCGGGGCACTCGGGGAAGGAGGAGCATTAAGTTTGGCAAGGGAGGAAATGGAAACGCAAGACCTGCCCTCAGCGCCCTGTGCCACCCCCCGCAAGTCGCTTGGTGCCAGCCTGGCCGGGCCTCCTCCCCGGTGCCTGTGGTTGGACCTAGGGAAAGGGAGATGGCCGGACGGCAGAGACTTGGGAAACTCAAAAGCATTCTCGTTGCGGGAGGGGCCGCTGAGGCAGACCATCTTTGCAGGGACCCTGAGGACAGGAGGGTGGGTGGTGTGACAGCCTCTGGCCTCGGGGTGGACAGACAGACCCGTGAACAGGTGCACACACAACGTCCACCAGAGGCCGGTTCCTTTCCCCTTCTTGACCCCCGGCCTAGGGGGGCAGGCCGCGGCTGGCCCCTGCCCTGGCCGCAGAGCAGCCGCCCGTGCGCACATCCTGCGTTTGGAAGCCTCGGAGTAAAACTCACGGAACCAACATGTTGGGCCCTGAGCTCGCCTCGGGGGATCCCAAGGTCAGGCATGAGGCCCCATCCTCCGGGCCTCAGTTCTCCCCTGTGGAGGAGGGACCGGTGCCCCCAGGCCCTCACTGCTGGGGTGCGGTGGGGGGGGGGCGCTCCTCGGCTCCGCACCTGGGACGGCGCATCGGCTGCCACTGGGCTGCACGGTGTGAAATTGCTGGAACCGACCACATTTGACCCCGAAAGAGGCAATTTCATGAGGTCCAGCACCCCCCATGTTAAATACCTCAGAGGCGGGTCCTTGCAGTGTCTCCCAGCCTTCGCCTGGCCTGCCTGGAGCTCTGTAGACTCTTCCCCTTGGAAGCTGTTGGGTGTTGGCCTGTCCCTCGCTGGCCCATCGGGCCCCTTGCTGATGCCCCTTCTGGCAGGGCTGGCAGAACCCAGGAGGCTGCGATCCCCTTGCCCTGCTCGCAGATGAAGGGGACACCTGGTGGGACAGCAACAGGCTCAGCGGGCTCACCCGGCGCCCTGGATCACCCTCTGTCCCACAGCATGGACTCTGACATGAGGCCATGCTGGCTCCTCAGTGACCTTGCTAGGACACCAGGATCGCGAAGTGACTCTGCTTCCCCTTGGAAAGCATGGGCGAGTGGGGCTCGGGCACCCCCTGTGGACCCTGCCCTGACTCTATTTATTCTGATTAAATGGGTTTTGCAAAGTGGGCTTGTCCCTTGGGACTCTGCTTGTGACTTGTGCCTGCCCAGATGTGCGCAGGTGCTGGGCCCACATCCTTCCTCTTGCCGCCTGGGGCCACCTCTGGGGATGGTCTTGGTTGTGGGGCGCTCAGCTGGGCCAGGGCGCCCTCTGCTGGCCAAGCCCCAGTTGGCAGGGGCTGGAAACTTGCGCCGCCCCCCCGCCCGGCTCCCCACTGCTCTTGGTTGGCCTGACCCGTGCCCAGAGGGGCTTCCATTGCATGGGTGAGCCAGGCAGGCACAGGCTGTGTCCAGAGCAGTAAGTCAGCCAGTGGGTGATGCCTTAGTGGTTACTGGGGCAAGAGGAGGGAGATAAAATTAGGGAGCAGCACTGGGGAGGGGTTGATGACATTTTAGTTGCAAATGAGCCGTGGGGGGTGGGGTAGGGAGAGGTATCTCCAAGGCAAAGGGGCAGACAGGCCTGGGTGGGGCAGGGCCCCTGCTCCTGGCTGGCTGGGAGGGTGGTGACCCTGAGTCCGGCCAGCCAGGCTGAGTTTGAGGAGCCTGTGGGATGCCCTGGGGCTGTGGGGAGTGGGCACGGGGAAGGGGGAGCCAGCCAGTCACTCACAGCCCATGTCTGCTGTCTGCAGGGGTTGGGCTCAGGGCTGGGGAATGACCCTGGGTGGGGAAGCAGGGTCAGAGTGGTGATGGGCCAGCACTCAGCATCCTAGAATGCAACCTGGAATAGTCACACCCAGAGTGGAGGCGGCCCTGGCCACTAGCAGCCCCCTAAGCTGGGCCCATTCTCACCCAATACCGTCCCCTCCTGAGGACAGTCCCAATGGGATGCTCCTTTGCTCTGCAGACACCTAGGGGCAGATGCCAGCGGCTGACGCGGCTTCTGAGGCTCACCTGGCATAAACCCACTTGTGTGGGTCCCCTGCAGTGCCTGACAGGTCAGATTTCCCTGGCTTGTGTGGCCAGTCCAAGCCAGGTGTTGCTTAGAGACCTCTGTGAGTAGCCTGCCCTGACGCTAGGCGGCGAATTTTGGCAGCATTTCTGGGCACGAGTGCTGCTGGGTGAAACTGGGTGGGCAGGCCGTGAAGCGCGTGGCTGAGCTGGGGCCTCTGGGCCAAATCCATCCAGAAGCCCCCGCCACACAGCAGGAGGCAGGTGAACCCCCGCCTGCACCAACAGCTGCTCCCCTGCTCCCCACTGCTCCCCCACTGCGTCACCGCCCAAGCCCACCCTGTCAGATCAGCGGTGGCATCAGACCCTCAGTAGGGACCCGAACCCCACTGCAAACCGCATGGGAAGGACCCGGGCTGTGCTCCCGTGAGTCCAAGGCCTGATGACCCGAGGGGGAGCCAAGCCGGCGACATGCCGCCCTGCCCCTGTCCATGGAAAAACGGTCTTCCAGGAACCCGGTCGCTGGTGTCAAAAAGGTTGGGGACTGCTTGACTCAGCGTTGTCATCAGTTGTGATTTGGTGAACCCCCTTGACCGGCCTCACAACTCCTCTATAGGACGGCAGGACACGCAGCTTACTGCAGAGAAGGGGAAGAACCTGCCCGGGACGTTTCTGTAGAATTACCACGTGTGCCGGGCACTGGGTCAGGCGGTAGCAGCCAGTGGCTCAAACACGAACCTAGGTGTTCCTCTGAAGGCGTGCTGCAAATGTAGCAATTGATTCGAAGTACAGGACATTATTTTTGCTACCAAAAAAAAAAAAAAAAAAGCAAAGCCAGCTATAGTTGCCCAGTGAGACCAACTTAAGACTTGGAAGTCGCCAGCTGCTGTCCGGGTGGATCCTTGACAAAGACCTTTCAGGCTGAACGACAAGGCTCCTCTGTGCCGCTGCTTCTCAATCTCGGCTGCACGCTGGAACCCACTGGGGAGGTTTCAGAGACACGGCTGCCCACGGTCCACACCCAGAGATTCCGAGTTGGTTTGGATGTGTCTGGTATTGGGATTTTAAAAATTTCCAGATAATTCCAACACGGGCCAAGGTTGAGAACCCTGCTCTGAGACCCATCTAGGGTGTGGACTGTCCCAACACACACACTTAGGCCAGTGGTGCGTGCGGGCGTTTGCAAAGGCATGTCTGGTTTTCACGAGGCGGGAGCCAGACTCGTGCAGGGGCCAGGCCCACGCGAGGAAGGCGGTTGGCGGGCGGCCTCAAGAGACTGGCGCGCAAAGCGGGGAAACCAGCGCAGCCCTCGCGACCCTGCTTAGGCCTCCTCGGTCTATCCAGGCGCTCTCCCTGCAGAGAATCTTCTTGAAGTGCCCCCGTCTCCGTTGCCCTTTCCGCTGTCAGATCTGCCTTCTACGTCACTGGAGTCCGGCTTGCCAGACACGCCTGCTTCTGGCAGCTTCTCCTCCTTTGTCTTCACAGCCTTCTCTGCGCACCATGCTGCCACCCGGTGGGCACCGTGTTTCCACGGTGTTGCCAGAATAGTTAAAACAGAGGGAAGCTCCGCCATGTGTGGTTTTCTTGATTCCAGGCAGCAAGTCTTTTCGCACCTGGGCACCAGGAACACTCCGACTCCAGTGTCACAAGGCCTCGCACTGGGTCTTCACGTGGGGTCCTGGCTTACGCTGTGCTTCCTGCCTGTCCCCCGAGTCCCCAGTCTGTCAAAGTCCAGTTCAGCCTCTCGGGCCCAGGGCAGATGCTGCATCCTTTGGACATCCTCAAGGCGCTGACCTGGTTCTCCCGGGCGGGGCACAGGTGCTGGCGCAGAAGCTGGATGCGCCGGGCATACAGCAAACGTCGCCAAGGGGCTGGCATGCAGAGCTGAGAGCTGCCTCCAGGTCTGCGCTAGTTTAGAACGGCAGGAACGTTCTGTCCTATTTCCCAAGTTTCATTCTTGCCCTAGCATTTAATTTCTTCTCCTGATGAGGACCCACTCAGTGCTTTCCTTCTCGATTCCCAAGAGAGGCTGCTCAGAGCCAGCAGCTCCCTGCCTTCCCTGCGGGGCCGGCTGCAGCGGGGTGGGGTGGTGGTGGTTCCATCTTCTCCATACGTGGGATTGACACGCAGGAGGCAGGTCTACCTTTGACCCGGCCCCAAGGAGTGGAGACAGAAAGACACTCCTTCTATGAGTCCCTGAGTGAGGGGTCCCCAGGGGCCTTTGTCTTCAACAGACTGTACTGCTGAGCCGGAAACACTGACGCTGGGTGGGTTTAGGGTCGTGGTGGGTGTTCCAGGAACGGACCTGAGAAAACAAACCCAAGTGCTCTGACTTCTAACTGCCACCCGAGACGCCGTGGCGCGGACGGTGCTGCTTCGCCCGGCACCGGAAGCTGCACCGGCTTGCACAAAGCGCTCTGTGAAAGTGAGCTAAGGCGATTTCACGGAAGCGGATAAATGTCTTTGAATCACAAAAGACCTTCATTACTGTCTTCTCTCCACATAGTTCGACGTCCAAGCTGGGTCCTGGGTACAGGTGAGCGGGGGTCCTCCCCATGGCTCTGATCAGGCCCTGGCCATGGCCTGCTGCCTCCTGGACAAGGCTGCTGACCGATGCAGCAGAGGCAGGCGGGCGCCGCCGTGGAGCCTGGAAGCGCCGCTGCGCCTCCCGACCATTAATGAGATTTAAGTGTTGACGGCGAAGCCACAAAACACACGATAAAATACAAGTCAAACAACTGAAATTCTAAGTGTAACTAATACATGTACGCCGAGCACATCATAAAAGGAAGCAGGAAACACACACATGGCAGGACAACTTTTTCCCAGTTTCAGCATACAAAGTGAAAACTGATAATGTCTGTCTTTGAAAAGTGAAACACATTAATTTGAACAGCCAAGAAAAAAATTGCAATTTATTAAGATTCAACAAAGCGTTGTACTTTTGAAAGCAACTTTCGGTGCATGTTCTTCAACGATCACATTCTATGAGGAAAAACATTAAGAGCCACAAACTTGTTTTTTAGTCTGAGAGTTACAGACATCTTAAATTCAAAATAAAGATAAAAAACAAAACAGAACAAAAAAATCGAACAAACCCAACAAAATCCGAAAACGAGCAGATTCTTCCATCCCCAATTTTAAAACGTCAGTTTTTCTACAGCTCCATGCTAACTGGCAGCACGGGCGCTGTATGTGTGGTGCACACGCGTGCACGCACGCACACATATATTTGATATACATATGCAGGTATACATACATCAAATATACCGACGCACGCACTGTGTGGTGGCCATGAGACGCAGCCACTCTGAGGAAGGTTCGTTCCGCCGACACACTACTGAACTCGAGAAGAAAAGTCTTGAACCCAGTTTGTGCATAGTTCATGATCCTCTATAAAACCAGCTTTTGTTGACCTGCCATCTTGCAGGACTTTTTTTTTGTTTTTTTGTTTTGTTTTGATAAAACCATTAAAAAGCTAATTAAAAAAAATGTAATGCACAAGTTTCCTGCTCAAGCAGGCAGGGAGCGCAATGTTCATATATATATACTTTTTAAACATACTTGAGGGTATGTCATTCCATTGTCTTTCTTCCTTGCAAAACAACCAAAACATTGATCATTTTTAAAACATAAAGCAATTTTTAATATATAAAGCACTCTTCAAACCTCTATTTGTTTTGAGTCCGTTATTTGGTAAATATGTAACTGCTACACATTAGAGATTAGGTATTTTTGTCTTTGTGTTTTTTTTTTCTCTTTTTTCTCTTTTTCTTTATTTTTTTTCTTTTTTATTTTTTAATAACATCTTCAGTGCTAGGAGTTGGGTGTAAAAATACATGAAATGGTGTGGAGCTGCCCTCGGGAGCCCTGGCTTTCCTGAGAGCGCGTCCGGCATGTGCAAGACAGTGGCCACAACGCCTCGTCACCGTGACGAAGGGGCGGGAACAATCGACAGAGTCCGCGACGACGGCCGAGGGGACAGCACTGTCCCGTCCCAGAGCTCTGAAGTAGCGCATCTGCATTCTGAAAATAGGTTTCTTTACGACGGAAGTATTTTTTTTATCTTTTTTTAATTCCTTTTTAATTTTTTTTAAATTTAAAGTCTGAAGGAGAAAAAAGGTCTGTAAACAGGTGGGAGCCCAAACCGTGGGCTCCGCCAAAAGCAGTCACAACCCATGTCCAAGTGCTTGTGTCGTTCCTTCCGCGGAACCGTCCGCTCTTTACAAGTATCTATGGCCACAGTTCAGCAACAGCTTTTTCTCTTTAACTTTATATTCCAAATGGAAAAATGGTGCAATACTCTGGCAATAACTTTCTTGCATTAGTCCACAATAAAAAGCTGCTAAAGGTAGGTATACATATTATTTCTCCAGAGATATACACTGTAATTTTTAGACGCA
Organism: Lepilemur ruficaudatus; assembly: GCA_963574885.1. Lineage (NCBI taxonomy): Eukaryota > Metazoa > Chordata > Mammalia > Primates > Lepilemuridae > Lepilemur > Lepilemur ruficaudatus. The sequence continues at coordinate 9,202 of CAUYRT010008322.1, read as the reverse complement.
GTAACAGAGTCCTTGAGTAAACATTTACACGTGAATTGTCACCGGCCCTGTCCTATGAATTCTCTTTAACATCTAGGATTAGCTGGAGGGAGGGCAGGGACACTCAGTGCAAAGTTAGAAGCTAATAACAATAACAAACGTTTGACCAATGCGCCAAAGAAAAGCATATACTGAATAAAAGGGAAACCCACAGTTAAATCCCTCACACGCTTTCAAACACACGCACACAGGAAGTGCGTGCCATGCGGAAGCACGCCCCGCACACGTGCGCACACGCGCCCTGTTCACACACACACACACACACACACACACACACACACACACACACACAGGCGATGAACTTAGAAATTTTCCTAGAGCCTGTTTCTGTGTACTGATGTCAACCTGGAAGTGTAGAATTAGACTTAGAAAGTGTTCACATTTCATTATTGGCCTGCTGGATTCAAGTATTTGCATGTTTGATATGTCTTTTTTTTTTAACTTTTAAAAAATATTTTTTGGGATAAAAAAAATGACATGAAAAAGTAATGAAACAAGGGTAATGTGCATAGGCGGATCCAGGCGAACAGAGAGCAGATCACAGACCGCGCCCGCCGCCGCCCGCCGCGGAGCCGCGCTGTGCCCCGCGCCAGGCTCTGCCCTGCTCACCGGCCGCCTCTGGTAATGTGCATAATCGTCACAGGCTCATTTTAAATAGGCTTCGCATCCCCCTCCCTCCCTCCCCCCGTGATAAAATAACCCTTTCCAGCCCACGATCTGAAAAGTGCCCTTCATGAAAGAACTATTCTAAGCAGCTTTTATACTTAAAAAATCAAAATGACAACACACCATACAAACATAAGACACACAAAATAAAAAGCTATGAGGAACATCCTGTTGTTAGCATGTGACACTGACCGGACGCAGCCCGCACTGTCGCGCGAACAGTTCACAAGGACTGCGGCCAAGGTTCGTCTTCAGAACTGGACAGAGGTACTCGAAGGGGCTGCCGCTGCTCAGGGCCAGCAGGTCCACGGCACCGCGGCTGGAAAGGCCAGCTCTCTCCTAGTGCGGATGATTGTGGCTCCTAGAGGGACTCCCCGCTGAGCAGGTCCCCAGGCAGCAGAGTGGTCAGCGGGGTGGGGCTGCCAATCACCCTGCCATCGTCGGCGCTGGGCGGGCCCCACAGGCTGCTCGAGTACTGGGGCCCCCCACCCCACAGCAGCTCACCGCTCCCCTTGCCACCCAGGCACGGGGCGCTCCAGTGGCCGGCGTCGCTGCGCACCAGCCCGTGGGAGCTGCCAGAGGTGCCCAGCCTCGGCTGGCTGGTGGCGCTGCTGGACTGCCAGCTGGAGGTGGGCGGCAGCGCTTGGCCTTGGGCTAAGAAGCGATTTACTTCTTCTTCGCCAGCGAACTCGGCCAGGATGGTAGTGTTTCCCAGGACACACCTGCAACGCAAGAGGGGCACGTGAGCGGGCGTCAGCAGCACTGGTGTTCCGTGATGGGAAGGGCCGCCAGGAGTCGCCCTATGCCTTACGTTGTGCCATCGCTATTTCCAGACCCATGTTATGGTTTTTTCCCTCATTTTAGAATTATGTAACAGTTGTATTGGTGTATAGAGTACATTTTCTTTCCCTCTTTTTTTTTTAAGAGATAGGGTCTTGCTCTGTTGCCCAGGCTGGAGTGCAGTGGCCTGATCATAGCTCACTGCAGCCTCGAACTCCTGGGCTCAAGCGATCCTCTTGTCTCCTGAGCAGCTACGACTACAGGCATGTGCCACTGCGCCCAGCTAGAGTACATGTCACGTGCATAAACACACCATTAACTAACTTGGGGATCATTTAGGATCAGTATAATTTGCATCCTGGGCTGAAGTAGGAATAGCTAGGCTCCAGGTCCCACATCCCAAGCGCAGTTTCTGAGCAGGCCTCCTTCCACACTGTCGAAAGCATCCCTGCATTAGGAAGAGGGGGGTTGGCCATGGGGACCACGGGGGCGCTTGTGTGGGAACATGTTATGCTCCTCAGGCTCTGCCTGGTGAGAGTGCTGTCTCTCTACCATTGGGCCCTGAGTACACTCTCTGGGGAGCCTTTCCCTAGCGAGGGGTGTGGCCACGGTAAACTCAGCAAGAGAAACCGAACTGGCTGGGATACCCATCAGGAGCTGACCTGCCCCATCTGTGGGCGAAGTCCGGACCCCAGCGTCTCTGCCTGAGACTGTGTTTGGAGACGGGGCTAAAAGAAGTAGTTAAGTTACCATGCTGACTGGGGTCCTTGTAATGAGAGGAGATTAAGACACAGCCATGCACACAGACACGACCCTGTGCAGACCCGGGGGAGGTGGGTGTCTACAGCCAAGCACAGAAATGCCCCAGAAGAAACCCACATGCCTGCCCACACCTGGATCTCGGACTTCCAGCCTCCAGAACTGTGAGGAAATACGTGTGTTGTTGGAGGCACCCAGCTTGTGGAACTTTGTTATGGTAGCCCCAGGAAACTCACGCAACACCCCAACCTAACACTCCGGGGACTGGCAGCTGCTTGGCAGGGCTCAGGTGGCTGCAAAGACACATACATGTGCAGAGACTTCTGGGCCTTGGCAGCTTCCTCCTTGGAGCTGTACCGGACCACGGCGTTGCCTTGAGTCAGATTCAGGTGGAATGTGACGAGAGGCCCATGTTGCAAACACAACGTCCGCAGTGTAGAACCATCGATCTGATTGAGGAAGCACAGGGCACGAGTGAGCTCTGCTCTGATTTCTTTCACTATGTTCTTAAAAAAAAAAGTATATAAAATTGGATGCACTGAACACTAGCTAAATGTCTTTCCTTAAAAGGGCTTAATAATACATGGCTTTATGATATTAACGCTGTACACCTCTGTGGCTCAGTTAAGCTCATCAGAGGAAGGAGAAAAACCTTGTCTGGAAGCTGTTCTCCCTTCACCACGGCACATCCGGCAGAACCTTTGGCTTGCAGATGGTGCCAGGGCCTGGCTGTTGACAATGGCCTTGGGAGCTGTGCAGGTCAGCGTAGCTGGGACCCTGGGAAGGGACCGGCTGGTGGCACAGTCTGAGTTGGTCAAATTACTCTTGAATGGTGGTTATGAGACAAGCAATTCTGTCTACAGAGGCATACATTTTCAGCCTGGAATGGGTGGGTGAAGAATCCACCAGGAACACGGCTAAAGGAGGCTCTGGGCCACGTCTGCTCGCTGCTGCTGGAGCCCGATTCCGCCACCCGCTTATCTCCATGTGTGCTGGTGTCACTTCTGGACCCTGAACAAGGGGACCCAGTATAGACTCATCTGCATCAGGAGCCAAGGGGGAACCCTTCTCAGATCATGCTCAGGGACACCGTGGGCGCTAGTGCCTGTACCTGGGGTGTGAGGTTTCGAAGAACGAGCCAGCTGCTTGTTCTTCCTGAGGTGTCGGTGCTCCACGCAGAACCTGCACGACAAGCCCGGGGGGAGAACTCGCTGGCGAGGCCCCGCGCTCGCCGGACAGTGAAGCCCCTTCCCCACCCACTAAGCCCGCCTGAAGCGTACGGCAGCACAGACCGCTCTGCGCTCGAGGACGGCCTTTCTCAACCTATGAAATCCCACATTATCTTTCGACAAACTGAAACCTCAAGATCCCCGCAGACGCCCTGTCCACCACCCCGTGAGAACCCGGCTTGCTGGACGTTCCCGCCAGCCCAGGAGACCTGTGCTCCTGTCCTGCGCCTGAGGGGTGTGCGATCTCGCCTCTGGGTGCCCCTGCCCCACGCAGAACCAATGCTCTATGATTCTACCGGTTAATAAACAAAGCAACCCATAAGGGCTGCTATTAAAAGGCTGAAAAACAGTTGTTTCAAACATCCTGTAGCTGATTTAAGTATTCAGTTTCTTGCTTTTTTTAGGGGCAGTGACTCCGTCAGCACCCTTCTGATCTGATCCTGCCCAGGCGCTCATGCGCTGGGCCCTGGAGGAGGCCCCAGCCCCTTGATGCCCACAGTCACTCCCAGGTGGGAAGACCTTGGGTGAACTTCAGGACAGAGGTACAAAATCTTCAGTTTGTTGAATTCCCAGTATGCTTCTTTCATCCCTAAGCACGTGGCACCTGAAGGAAGCCTACAGAACTGTAATGTTCTGATAGAGTTGCAGTGTTCAAATTGGTGGGGTCTGTTTTGTTTTTGGCCTAAAAATCCCTATGTTCCAATGAAATCTTGTGGAGAAGCAAAGATAGAACGTAGAAATCAAGACCCTTGTGCTGGCTGGTGGGGGACTGAGGTTGGGGAGCTCAGAAGGGGTACACTGGCCTCCCCCGAGGGCCCAGGGTATGGCAACAGCACTGCTGAGGATGGAGCTGGCCAGCGCGGGCTCCTGAGGGGTGCTGGGACTGCCTGGGACCTACTGGCCCAAAGCAGACCTGCTGTGGCCAGCACACCAGGGCTGATCTGAAAGCGCTGCTCACCTGGCCAACACCTGCAAAGTCTGGGGTCCCAGCCCCTCCCAGGCTCCAGGGATGGACGCAGGTCTTTGCAGAGGAGGCTGAGGGCAGAATGATAAGCACGGCCCTGAGGATCCGCAAAGCAGGGGAGGAGCACAAAACTCACCCGAAGAGTAGGAGCTGGTCCAGCCAAGGGGGCTGGCGCCCCAGGTGGAGGAAGGCTTGGGATTGGTTAACCCTGGAGGTGGCCTCGTGGGTGCAGTAGTGTTTCTGGGCACCTTCCACAGTTCATGAGACAGAGAGGCTTGTGTGTGGGAGGCTGGGCCAGAGGACCACGTTGATTTAATGTCTGACAGTTTACCTAGAAAGGCAGAGAAATGGAGCAAATGCATTCTTGAGACAAAGAAGAAAAGCCCAAGTCACTGGGTCTTTGGGGAGCCACACAGAGTGCCTTAGACATCAGCAGACTGCATGATAAAAAAAGAAACACCACGTAAAGCAGCTCGAAGCGAGACCCCTGGGGCGTGTGCTCCCGTTTCTGTGTGTTCGGTGTAGACTCTGCCAGTATTTCTGACACTTTATCAACTCGCTAAATATACTAGACACAAATCTGCCGTCCAGAAAACAGCATTTTCAAAGTTCAATGTTAAAGCTAACTTATAACGTAACAAATCAGTCAGGGTCAAAGCATTGCATGGACATATCCTTCCTTGTGCTCTTCCTCTGAGTACGCGTCCCCTTCCGCAGCCGTGCTCCTTCTGACACAGCCACACCTCCCCCACCGTTCTCTCGCAAAGCTCCCAGATGCTGTCTGCACAGCACGCTGTGGAGAACGGATGTGGCCCAGCCGCCCTGAGCGGAGGCTCAGCATCTTGGCTTTTGGTTGGGGAAGCCCTGTCTCAAGGCCCTTTGGGAAAAAACCAAACAAAAACCCCCCTAACAACCACCAGCCCCAGCACTCTATTAAGTGAGGGCTCAGCAGGGAGGAGCAGAACCCGGACGCCGGCTTCCGCTGGTCTCGTGGCCCGTGTAGACAGGGCCGGGGTCCCGTGCACTCCTGTGCCCTCTGTAGTGACCAGGCCACATAAATGTGAGTCCAAACCCACCTTGGGGCCTCCAAGCCTGGTGCCCGGAGTTGACTGCGACTTCAAAATGAACACTCATCTTAGAAAGGGTGTCACTGATCAGAAAAATAAAAGCGCCACGAAAAGCTGCCATAGCTGTGGGAAAGATGCCTCGACTCCGCCTGTTCTCTGCAGCCAAACGATTGCGAAAGTACCGAAGTTCTAAACATGCCCCCTTTGCAAACATTAAAGGAAACAAAAATAATCTGGAAGCTCATTTTGTTTTTGTAAAGAAGATGCTAAACTACATCAAAACTACATTCTCCCCTCAGTACCGGTGTTATAAGAATCCCTACAGCATTCTTACACTGGTTTTCAAACCGTCTGGATGAGAAGGTGCAATGGAATACAGAAATACATTTGAAGAAATTTATAAACAACAGACCTTCCTGTACGTGTCTACATCTCTTTATATCTTTTGTCTTAAAAATTTCAGATTCAAATTCCTCTGGAATTTTTGTGACAAACAATTCTGAATTCTCCTCTAAGCCTGAAAGACATTTCTTATTTGAAAGACCTGTACAGTCTATGGTAACATGGAAATACTTCAAGAGATGGAAAGCAGGCATGCCCTGCGCGTCCGTAAGCAGACCTGCTGCCTCTCGCGTGTTTGCAGCCCCGCATGCCCCTTGCCTGTGGCCATGGGGAGCAAGGGGGAAGGCGGCAGACCCACACGTCCCGAGACCCTCACGACCCCCGGAGGAGGCACCATCACTTGCACTCTTCCTCGAGGAAGCCGAGGTGCCCAAGGTGCCGCGGCTGTTCTCCGTCGCAGCACGCGGCCTCCCGGCTCCAGGAGCAAGCAGGCCGCCCGGAGAAGCTGGGCTCGTCAGAGCTCCGTGTGGGGAAGGGAAGAGAATGCTACCCGCAGTCGGGGCCAGCCGCGTACCTGCAACGCCAGGCGCGGATGCGATGCTGCTCAAAGAGCTGCTGTAGCCGGAGGCACTGAGCGGCCAGGCACTCGAGGAAGGCAGCGCGGCACTCTGAGATGACGGTGGGGAGGACCCTGCGGAACCAAACACGGCACTAAGCAAGCAGGTGGCGGCGTGCGGGGCAGCAGCTCTAACTGTGGGGTGTGACGACTGTAACAACCAAGATGAATTTTGCCCTCAGCTGCCGTTTTGGATAGAAGCCTGAAAACGAAGAGTGCCGTGGGAAGGAAGACGCAGGCACGTCTCCGACTCTGAGTCCCCGCAGCAGTTCTTCTGACCTGGGAGTCCCATTGGCTCCATTCGTATTTCTCTTTCTTTTAAAATATTTTAGAGCTGGGGTCTCACTATGTTGCCCAGGCTGGTCTCAAACTTCTGGGCTCAAGTGGCCCTCCCACCTCAGGATCCCAAGCAGCTGGGACTATAGACAGGTACCACCGTGCCTGGTTCCATTTCTTTTGTAATAGAAATAAAGAAAAGACACCTGTCCTCTTAACTGTGCGCATGAACTTGAGTCATTCTATCCCTAAAATTACAGTTTTCTATTTTGAGGAAAGCTTGTCCCTGCAGCGGGGAGGCTCAGGGGGCATGTGGGCCATCCTTGAGACACCTTGATTCCTTGTGAAAAAGCTCGGCCCCATGCTGTTTGGTTTGTTTTTTTTAAAATACTTTTTTAATTGGCCGATTAATTTGTTTCTATTTTTAGTAGAGATGGGGTCTTGCTCTTTCTCAGGCTGGTCTCAAACTCCTGACCTTCAGCGATCCTCCCGCCTCGGCCTCCCAGAGTGCTAGGATTACAGGCGTGAGCCACCGCGCCCGGCCATTGGTTTGTTTTTTAATGTCACTCTCCCTCTCAACTGTGAAGCAAGCAAGAAGCTGGGGAAGAATGAGGATGGAGGAATGAGGGGATGGTTTGGGTGACAGCAGGATGGAAAGACAGCAAAGCTCTCCTCAGTTGGACAACGACCCCACCAGTGTGTGGATGTGGCTGGGGGAGGGGACACGGGCACAGTCTGGCTGTTACGTTCATTATCACACACAACCTGATGGCTTCTGTGCACTGAGCAACCTCAGGGATGTCCTTTACCTAGACTACCAGGCATGTGGCATCTCTAAGACTCGTGCAGTGTACAGCCTGCACAGCTGTCTGCAGCTGCCCTGATGTAAGCAATCTCCTTAGAATAAGGGCACCAGAGCTGCTAAAAGTTAAAATTTATTTATAACCTGCAGGTCTTCAATTTTAAAAGGGGCCAGCTCTACTGACACCCCAAGCTACTTCCTGAATGCTCTTTCATTTACCAGCAAATATAACCAACCTAAGATCCCAGGGATACAGACTGTTAACCCTACACAGCATTTCTTTTATAAGTGACAATACAGTATTTCAGATTTTAACAGTGCTTAGTTTTGAAACTTTTAGTTGCAATAGTGAAATGTGTCCCGTAAGATTACAGCTACTTTTCCTTTCTCACTGGAGTGTTTGTATCAATATGTCATGAAATAGCATGACTGCCTTTCACTGTCCTGGTTAATATTCACTTCATGAGGGTTAAAACTATAAATAACATAAACAAATACCAGGCTAACAGAAATTTTTAATATAAATCAGAACTTAATGCCAATAGCAATAAATAAAAAGCAAAAAAGTAAGTTAAAAACCTACATCCAATATACTCAATGAAAGAAAACAGAAAACTCCACGATAAAAATACGTGAAACAAGCGAGCCGACATCAGGAGAGCTGTAGCTGTTTCCCACTGTTGTCCCCTACAGCACTTTTCCTTGATGTTTTTCTCTTTGTACTTTCTATCACGCGGGTCACTCAGTGACACCAAGGCCTGTGGCCAGTCCCTGAGCTAGGTGTGGGTCTGCAGAGGAGAGGCCGGCAGCCGCCCAGGGGCAGGGCGCGGCGCAGTGTGCCGGCAGAGACGGCGGGAAGGGTCTGGCCGACGCAGTGCTGCTGTTGATTCTGGAAAGCATGAACGCATGTTCACTGTACTCTCCCCCGCCAGTAACACACCCTAACATGTCTGGAGACACAACCACATGGGCACCAGAGTGGAGGAACGAAGGTTTCCCAGCGCTTGGGTTGGTCACAGGCGGAGGAGGGGCCCGGCACACGCAGCCAGCCGGAGCTGACCCCACTGACTGCCAATGTTCACCTTCCCATGCCAAGGCAGGCTCAGGACCCAAAACCCAAGGCCCTTAGAGGCCATACGACGTCCATGTGGAGCTTCGAGTCACCAGGTTGGGTGGCCGGCTGATCTCTTTTTTATATTTTTTGAGACAGAGTCTCACTCTGTTGCCCGGGCTGGAGTGCCGTGGCGTCAGCCTAGCTCACAGCAACCTCAAACTCCTGGGCTCAAGCAATCCTTCTGCCTCAGCCTCCCAGGTAGCTGGGACTACAGGCATGCGCCACCATGCCCGGCTAATTTTTTCTATATATATTTTTAGTTGGCCAATTAATTTCTTTCTATTTTTAGTAGAGACGGGGTTTCACTCTTGCTCAGGCTGGTCTTGAACTCCTGACCTTGAGCGATCCTCCCACCTTGGCCTCCCAGAGTGCTAGGCTTACAGGTGTGAGCCACCGCGCCCGACCCCGGCTGATCTCTTCACCCCAGAGTTGGAGATTCCATTCTCTTGCCTGGACCAGCCTAGTCTACATCCCACTTCTCCACAACCCTCAAAATACACTGACCAACTTGCTTTGGCACAACCCTGCTGCCATGCCAGGTGTGACGC
>CAUYRT010008321.1:0-22036 GCA_963574885.1 Lepilemur ruficaudatus | reverse complement strand
AGCCAGGCATGGTGGTGCATGCCTGTAGCCCCAGCTACTTGGGAGGCTGAGGCAGAAGGATTGCTTGAGCCCAGGAGTTTGAGGTTGCTGTGAGCTAGGCTGACTCCACGGCACTCTAGCCCAGGCAACAGAGTGAGACTCTGTTTCAAAAAAAAAAAAAAAGACATTACCCTGCCCCTCTGAACCACTGGCCTAAGGCAGGGATGCAGGTTTTTAGTTCTCAGAAAAGGAGTGAGGGATGTTTTAAACAGACAGAAAATATTTTTTGCTGTTTTTTTCCTCCAGACCATTCTCTCTGTTACATATTCCCCCCATCAATATTTCCCTTCCGTATCTATGAGAGAAGGGGTGACTACTCTGTTACAGTGCCCCGAAAACAGCTGCGAGATTGCTTCAGATTGGAATCTGTGACAACTTGTTCTGCCCTTGGAAAAAAGGAGGAATTAAAACAAGCCATGGCAGCAGTGGCATGGCCACTACTGCAGGCTGTATGAGTGCGACGGAGGCTGAGTTGCCTCCATAGAGCAAGGGGGGACTCCAAGAACGTGACACTTGGCTGGCCCAAGCAGACAAGAAAGAGTTACTTTTTACCAGGCTAGAGCAAAGTGGAGAGCAGTTCCTTTGGAAACAGGTGCTGAAGGAAAAACAGTTTCGGCCCCTTCCACAGCCAGCACCAAAACCCCAAACCAAAGCCGGCTGTGTGAATAATGGAATGGATGGCTTCTGCTTTAAAACAAAAAACTCCCGATTTCCAAGTTTTCATGAAAAAGGCTTAGCCTTCAGCACCCCACTCCCCACCCCAAGGTGACCGACATCTCGCTTGCTAAGCCTTGGCTCGGGTCTGCCCAGGACTAGGGAGGTGGCCAAGGTCTCCTGCTAGTTGGGTCCGGAAGGGGGACCAGAGACCATATGTAGAGGTTACCATTTATTGGTCACCGAAGAACACGCAGGGAATTTTCACCTTGGTAGGTACGAGAGCATAGTGTTCTCTTACCTGTGTGAAACCCCACCAGGTTTAAGGGACACATCACTGCTATTAATGGATATGGTAGGAAAACAGTGACCTAATGTTAGAAGGGTTTCCTTGACCTTGGGTGTTGGTCGACTGTCCCTGGGGGAGTATACCATGCATATAGCTCCTGTCCCTGAATACATATTGGGAGTGGATATCCTTTTAGGAAAAGTCTTACAGACTACAGTTGGAGAATTCCACCTAAGGGTTAGGACAATGAAGGTCCACGCTGTGCAGCAAATTCTAAGAGGCTGTGCAAAGCATGAGCCGTCGCAGCTAACCTCTCCCTACAGGGTTGTTGCCACTAGACAATACTGACTCCCTGGGGGTCATGGTGAAATAACTGCCATCATAGCTGACTTGGAAAAGGTTAGTGTAATCCCGCCTGCCCACAGCCCTGACAATTCTCCTGTATGGCCAGTGCATAAACCCAGTGGCACCTGGCACATGATAGTAGATTATAGAGAATTAAGCAAAGTCATACCTCCCCTTTTTGTAGTGATCCCCAACATACCCACAATGCTGGAACCCCTCAGCAGCAACCTTGGCACCTGTCATTGTGTACTAGACCTGGCCAGTGCCTTCCTTAGCATTGACATAGCCCCTGAAATCCAAGATCAGTTTGCTTTCATGTGGGAAGGCAGGCAATGGACCTTTAATGTCCTCCCCCAGGGATACCTACACAGTCCAGCATATTGCCATAACGTGATTGCTGAAGACCTGGCTGCATGGATGCTCCCTGACAAGGTGCACCTGCTTCATTCCATTGATGATATCATGTTAACCTCGCTCTTTCTGTCCCTGCTTAGAGGAATATTACTGAACCTTATCTCCTATTTGGAATTTAAAGGATGGGCCTTTAAATCAACTCCAGTAAAGTCCAGGGGTTTGCATGTCTGTCAAGTTTTTGGGTTTTGTCTGGTAGGGTAAAAAGACTAAAGTTATTCCATAGGCAATCACTGATAAAATACAAGCTTTCTTTCCCTCAGCCAACCACTGTGAACCAATTACAGGAATCTGTTGGACTTCTAGGCCACTGGCAAGTGTTGATTCTTCACTTAGCACAACTTTTACGGCACCTGTATGGGCAGATTAGGAAAAGAACACAATGGGATTGGGGAGAAACTCACCAGCGAGCGTTTGAAAATGCAACCCAAGCAGTAAAACAGGCGCAGGCTCTGGGCATTTATGACCCCTCCTGTCCTGGAGAATCAGATGTTCATGTCACCCAGGAGGGGTTCTCTTGGGGTCTGTGGCAGAGGCAGGGGAAAGTCTGTTGTCTCACTGGGTCTTGGTCCCAGCTGTGGAGAGGAGCTCCCCCATCTATGAGATAGTGTAGCCTCATAGAAGAATGACCAACAGCTACTACCATGGCCCTCCAAGCCAGTGAGCCCATCACAGGAGGTTCAGAACTCAATGTAAAAACCACCTACCCGATTACTGGCTGGCTGAGAGATTTAACAACTGCCCCGAAGTCGGGGGTGGCTGAGTTGTGCACACTCATGAAGCGGACTGCTTATTCATAACAGCAGCACGTACACAATACTTCACCTATGAGCTCCAAGCTCCAGCAAGTAGTAGGGCCCATCACTTATAGCTCAGATCTTACTACCTCCCCAGAAGAACAGCTAGCCCCCAGTCCAGTAAGGCCCAGGCAGGGGTCTGTCCCTGCAGAGGATTAGAACACGGATGGCTCCTGCAGAGGGCAGCTGTCACAGCGGAGAGCTGGAGCTTACCACCCGGTTAGGTGAAGGCACTGGGAGGATCAGCCAGTGGGCTGAACTGTGGGTTCCTGGACGGTCCTGCCAAGTGAGCCTACACCTCTCACATGGTGTAGAGGCAGGTGGGCTGTACATCGGGGTTGTACCTTGTGGATTGAGCAATGGCACACCCAGAATTGGATGATTCATGCTCGGCCTTTCTGGCATCAGGACATGTGGGAGGATATCTGGAAATTTATTCACCAAGACGATGTTAACTGTGTTCCATGTACACAGCCAGCAATCTCTGCAGATGCCAGGAAAGGATGAAGCTGACACGCTGGCATGGGTCCGTTGGCTGGAAGACACCCTGGCTGCCGACCTCACAGAGTGGCTGCACAGAAAACTGAAGCATGCCTGGCAGAAGACTATGTGGGAAACTGTGCAAGCCTGGGGCTTGCCCCTGTCCTGTAAGGCGGGGGTTGGTGCTTGCCCACAGTGCATGCTATATACACAGAAGCACCCCAACCCCTGCCAGGAATGGCATCAGGGCATGTAAAGAGAGGACATGTGCCTCTCATTCGCTGGCAGATAGACTGTACAGGTCCTCTCCCACTGAAGGCTGCCGCCATGCCCTGACACGTGTAGACACAGCTCCGGGGCTCCTGCAAGCATCCCCAGCAAAAAGGCCACACAACGGGCCACTATTGGAGGACTGCAGACGCTCTGCAGTGTGTGTGGCACAGCCACAGACATTGAGAGTGACAGGGGATGCATTTTATAGGGACCCATGTACAGGAATGAGCCGACAGTCATCACGTCACCTGGCACTTCCACCTGCCATACAGCCCACAAGTGGCTGGCATCATGGAACGATACAATGGCATCTTAAAGGACAAATTAAATGAACAATCCTCACTTCAGTGGTGGATATATAGGCTGCTGGAGACCTTGCGAGTCCTCAGCGAGAGCCACGAGTCGATAGGTCACCCTAGCTGTGCTCCAACAGATGTGGGCGTCACCCCCACCATTACAGATTCACTAGGCGGACTCCACACTCAAGCCCACTTGGGGCACAGAAAATAACCTCCTTCTGCCTGCACCCCAAGACCCGCCCCAAGGAGCCAGCGCTTTTACCTGGCCCTGGGACCTTCAATCAGGGACTCGCTGGTGTGGTTTGTTTGCCCCTTGGGGGAAAGGTATGGACATAGACATGTGGCCAGTCACTGTGGGGAGCTGGCCACAGGCAATGGGAGTTTACAAGAAAGGAGACCCCATCAATAGGGGGACCTATTTCCTGTCCCTATGGCAAATCAAAACACCCTAAATACACCTTAGCCTTTTAGACAGACAGCAGCCAATGAGACAGAAGGTATGGTGGCACCACCCAGGGAAGGCCCTAAGTTAGACGCTGTGCCAACTGGGGTTAGGGCCACTGCATGTGTCTAGATGGGGAAGAGTCGCCCCTTCTTGTCTCTCGTAATAAGCTGTCTTTTGCTCCGTAGTTACTGCTTTCCCAACAGCCCCCGTACTGGGCCCCGCACATCCCCTGCGGTTAGACTACAGTGGTCGCTGGATCTGCGCTGAAGTTCCTGTGACCGCCAGTGTGACTCAGTGGAGCAACTTATCTCAATGGAAGAGCACGTATGATGTCTCTGGATGGCCCACATGGACTGACACTAAACAATGTATTTTTCAGGTGGTCCAGGAGGGAGCTAAAAGTAATAAGGGTAGAGCTCGCTGCCTGCACCCCACCCTGGGTACTCCCTGCTGATTGGCTGCCAGCTGAACAGCTAGAATGGGGCGGGCTGCCAGAGACCTGCGTAGAAAACCTAAATGACACCCATAGTAATCACATTGTTCTGGTAGGGAGCTTGCCTTTCTCCCTGTATGTAGTTACCTTCACAGTCACTGCTTCCAGCAAATACCGTCACTATAATGCCTCCAGCACTCACTGCTCATAGAACTCCACGAGGGGCCCTTTGGGTTTGTGGCACTCATGGCTGGCTGCATTTACCAGCCAGTGGAGGGGCTGTTGCGCGTGGGGCTGGCCGTATGTCTCTGCATCAGTATACACCACCCTGCCCCGCATGCCTGACCACCGGCCCGTGGTGCAGGCTTGCCATAGACGAGCACAGAGAATAGCGTGGTGGCGGTTTACCCTCACTGTGTCCTCCCTGGCACCAGCGCCATCGCTACAGAGACCCAGGTGCAAGCTCTTGCCTCCAACACGGCAGTGGTTCTCAATGAAACTAAATTAGACTTGAACCCTCTTAACACAAGAAACAAGTCAAATCAGGAAGGAGGTGTCACAGAATAGAATGGCCCTGGACATTTTGACTGCTGCCCAGGGTGGAACGTGCTATGCTGAATGTTGAATGCTCTACTTTTATTCCTAACAATGAACATAATATTATGCAAGCTCTACATTGGGTTGGGACCCACATTAAAGCCCTGTCTGCCCTTGTGGTAGACCGGCCGCTACCTTCTCGGTTCACTCATCTGCCTTTGCCCTGGGGCAAGGTACTCACCGGGATTGTAACTTTCTTATTCTGCTTTGAAGCCTGGGTTGTATGTTGTATTGTCACTGTGGGATTTGGATGCAGCGCTGGGCTCTAGCTCTACCATCTCCAGAGTGTACGCGGAAGATATGACGGGCAGATTGTGAGGGAGTATGGATTGAGCCCATGATCTGGGGTGGAATATGGGGTAATTGGAGATTCCGGCCCCAATCCCGCTGAGGGCGGCTGAAAGAGTTACAACAAAGGACTCTTGGACTAGTCCCCTGCCCCCAACACACACACACTCTGAGCAGGACTGAGAACATGCTGACCTTTACAGAAGACTGCCCTACCATAGCTGGCGATACACATCATATTCCCAAGTTGATTTTTTTACTTTTTTGTTTGTGCATGCCCAAATAACCACTTGCTATTTCTTGGTGAGGCACAGAGAATTGCCTGGCCAGCCGCCACCAGATAGGCCCTGTCCTTTGTAGCCATCTTTGATGCCACATGGCCACCTGAGACCTAGGAGGACCAGGAAAACATTAGGGATGGTACATATGTTGTAGTTTCAAAATTCTTTTCAGTACCTTAAAATCTTAAAGTCATGTTATATGAAGTTAAAGAGGATAATTATAAAATGTCTGAGTCATTTATAAGATAAAATACTAAAATATTAATTGCTAAACATAAGTCTAAGTTTATATACTTTGACATCTTATTTTTATGTTATATGGAAAACTAAAGATATTTAGCTGTGCTAATAAAAATTAGGGACTGATAACAGTTCAAAGTCACTTTAACTTCCTAGGTTTTTCTAAGAGTTGTCACTATGATTAACACATGTAATTAAAACTATTAGAAGAGAAACAATTCTATATGAAAAATAAGATAGATATTTTTAATAAAAAATTTATAAGACATAGGGCTGGGCATGGTGGCTCATGCCTATAATCCTAGCACTCTGGGAGGCTGAGGCAGGAAGATCACTTGAGCTCAGGAGTTCGAGACCAGCCTAGCAACAGCGTGACCTCGTCTCTACTAAAAATAGAAAAATTAGCCGGTTGTTGTGGCACGTGCCTGTAGTCCCAGCTACTCAGGAGGCTGAGGCAGGGGGATCGCTTGAGCTCAGGAGTTTGAGGTTGCAATGATCTATTAATATGATGACACCACTGCACTCTACCCAGGGCGACAGGGCAAGACTCCGTCTCAAAAAAGAAAAAAAAGTTTATAACACATAGAAACATAGTTTGTGTTTTAGAAAAGGTAATTTTGTCTAATTTGTAGGTTGTAAAAATTGTTTTAGATTAAATAAATAAATGATAATTAAAACTAAATGGATATAAAAGTTAAAAAATGAAGGTTATAAAAGGTTTATAAAAATCTTAACTCATGGTCAAATTGATTAAAATTAGATGGATTTCTTTGCATGATTTTATTAAAATTAGCTTTACCATTAAAACACTAATGCAAAGGTAAAATTTGATTTTCTCTTTTGAACAAGATTTTCATATGATATTAATAGAAATAGCAAAAGATTTTTATTTACCTTTTGAATAAACTACAAGAAAAGGGGAGGGGAGGAGAGAGAAAGAGAGACAGATTTAGTGTGCCTCCTTATTAACTTGTATTTCAGTTTGTCTATATTAGGTCTTATGATTATTTGGAAAACTGAGTCTCCTTTCTAGCAAAAGATTTTTGCTTTTTAAAATCTTTGAATTATGAATTTGGCTAAATGAATGACTATAATTTTATAGTAACCTGTGATCCTGTTTTAAACAGGTGTTTTATGATGGCAAGTGTTTTAAGTCTTCAATGTTCTATGGACTTACCAAAATCAAAATTCTAAATTCAGCCTTTTTTACCTCGGACTAGCTTCTTGAACATTAAGGCTACTGAAAGTCTAAGAGAGACATATTAGGCTTATTTGTTATGTTAAAACCATATAGGAAGCATTGTCAAATATGAAATCGTGTTTAACTTTCTTTGGATTATATTTGTATAAACATGTTATTAATATATGTTCCAATATTATAAAATATTAATATGTCTTGCTATAATAATTATGGTTATTATGTTAAATTGTTGTATGCCACAAAAATAACCAACTTTCTTTGTCAATTTTCTCTTTAACCATGGCTATTCTAAGACTTTTGTCTTAGACAAAATCTCTAGACAATTATTTTACTTTGATTCTTCTCAAAAAGTGGTTTGTAAACTGACTACAGTCCAAAGTTTGCTTCTTCAAGAAAAATCATGGAAAGGACCAACAAGTTCTCTTGAATACAAGTTTCTGATAACTTTGGAGATTACATACTATTGGACTAAAACAAAACAAACTTCCAGGACTTGAATTAAAAAGCCAACATGTCCATGAGTATTGCTAACTCAGCTTCAAACAGAACAGAAATTAATTACATGGGACCAAACTAATTTTTTATGACTTTTTGTTTGAAATATTGCTGATTCTTTTTATGAAGAAGTCAAGAAAACCCTTTCTTCTTTGAGCTATTTACAGCTTATAATAAAGTATATACTTGCAAGCAAATTTTGAAGCATTTATTTTTTCTCTCTACTTGATTTCTCCAGAATTTGAAAACTATTATATTTGTAAGTATTCTTAATTAATGGTAATGTAGTTATTTGCATAAGTTCAATAAGAATCTGTTTGCCTCTATACCAGGACACAAGGAAAGGCACTGGTTATTTTACTAATGCTTTGACTGGACTGGCATATTTTCAGAGGTGCCCAGATTGCGTTAAGGAATTAAGGTTGATTTATAAGGCCAAAAAAAAAGCCCTTTGGAAAAACTGGTTATTGATGAGGTCATCAATAACCTTTCTTGATCTGTGGTAAAAAGAATGTCACTTTCTGACAGGTCCAGGAACCCCAAGTTACTTTGGGACCTCGAGAAAAGGGGAATTTACCTAATTCATACAGATATCTGATGGCACAGTTAAATCATTGACTGGACTCTAGAGGCTTTCAAGTCTAACCTGAGATTCCGTACAAAAAAGTTCCAGCAGAGCCAATTTAAAAAAAAAATGGAAAGCCTACATGGATAATAATTATTCTTGCTGCACTTCATGCAAATAATCAGGCCAAGTACAATGAGAGTAAAGTCTATTTTTGCAAGTAAATTGATCCTAGTAAGTTTCATCTTTAATAAAAGTAGGAAACTGGAGAGAAGAGAAAAACATAGTTCAGAAATAAGAAACTATAGTCCACCTGCAATTAGATTCTATCCTTGTTCACTGTAGTTGAGTTTTTGTTATTTGCCTACAATTTGGACTGAATCTTGAATTCTTTCCTGGCTACAAGTCTCCAGATAACACTGTAAAATGTTTTCATTTTTCTGACTTGGGTTCAACAAAATCACCACTGTCTTTTCCTGAGACGCTGCAAGTATCCCTTGGGACATGCAAATTCCAGGTTGGAAAAAAAAAATCTGTCGGATCACCCCTGCCTACTTCCACTTTAATTGAAGATGCTTTGAATTTAACATCTAGACACTTCAGCTAGATGCCCTCTAGATTCTACTTTATGAACTGTTCCAAATATTAACTTGCCTTTCTTCCGTTTGAAAACTTGTCTGCAATACCAGCTCCTGGAATGAGACACAGCCGTTTAACTAAACTAATCTGTTCACAGGACTGACAGACTGACCAAAAAGATATAAGATGATATATTTCAAATTTGCTCCAATTTGGTTTTTTCCCCCCACTTCTTAGTCCTAAGATAACAGCTTGGATTTTAATATGTAAAACCTTTGTTCATTTCAAAGAGGGGCCTGAAAGAAATTAGAAATATTTTATCCCAAAATACATTTCTTTGACATGTTTTGGGATGGCTTCCACAGAAGTAACACTGAAAAGCTATCTTTTGTGTGTATGTTTGGGGACAGATTTGCACCTGTAGACTCTCCATTAATACAATCAAGTCTTTCCATACCTGAGATAGAAAAGATTAACTGAGAGTCTCCACTCCCTTCCCCATAGACCCCTTAAGGGAGGGTTGCCAGGAAGGTACCGGGACACCTGGTAGCAAAGCTTGCTAGGAATACTAGTCCCTATCTATAGAGTGTGTGCCAACAGAGACATGATTAAAAGTCTGTCTGTGACTCTAGGTCTGATTACAGAAGAAACTGCAAAGAACCTTAGAGCTCAACAAAGATCCTTCAACTCTTTAGCCCGAGTAGTCCCAGATAATCAGGTAGTGCTAGATCTCCTGTTGGCTAAACAATGGAAAGTCTGTGCAGTGTTAAACACTACCTGATGTATGTGTATAAATACTCAGGAAAAATGGAAGCCCAGATAGAAAAAGTTTCCCAAAAGCTACATGGCTACAAGAGGGCTCTACTACTGACCTCTGATTCGTTTTGGGGGTTATTCACCTGGATTCCGCAGGAACTCCTGAAGCTAGGACTCTCACTCTTTATCCTAGGGCTCATTGTCTATGTAGTCTGATGTTCATTTAAGTACTGTGCTAAGACTGTAAGTGAAAGTAGTGATGTTCTTATCAAGCAAACCTTAGCTCTGCAACTGCGCACCGTGAATACTTGAAGATAACTGCAAAACAGTTTCATTCCTCCTACCCTGGGCTCCACCCCAACTATGCCCCTTGTCAGCAGGAAGAAGCCAGATCAGTCGTCTGCCCTTTGTCATCTCATTAGCCCACACCCTGAGAATGAGGTTAGATGAACTCCGGGGGGTGAGGGTGGGAGGCAGCGGATCGAAACCACCCTTTATAAAGTTAATAAAGGGCCACAGAGTGAGAACTGTGGTAGGGGAAATATGTATATAACCAGCCATTGTTCACTAGCTTGCTTTCTTGTAATTGCTTACTACTGAGGAGTCCTATAGCTGATGGTCATAAAGATTCTTAGCTTTCTTC
The DNA here is from genome assembly GCA_963574885.1 of Lepilemur ruficaudatus. Taxonomy (NCBI): domain Eukaryota; kingdom Metazoa; phylum Chordata; class Mammalia; order Primates; family Lepilemuridae; genus Lepilemur; species Lepilemur ruficaudatus. Next base: position 11,926 of record CAUYRT010008321.1, on the reverse strand, counting down.
ATTGCTCCCATAGATAACATCACCCTTGTGAAACCCAAGGCTAGTTTTTTAGGGATCATCCTGGCCCTGCATTCTGGTGAAACTACTGACCCACCATTGGTATGGGATCAGTGGCCCATACCAAGGAACTGACTCAACTGGTATTGTGACCCCCTTCGAAGAACTGACTCCGCAAAGACGACAATTTATACGCCCCTGTGGGTTCTGCCCTGAACCCAGCCAATTAGCAGACCCAATTGCCTAGCCTTTTGCCTGTCAAACTATCTTTAAAAACTCTTTCTCCCAAATTTTCGGGGAGATGGATTTGAAAACTTCCTCCCACGTCCTCGCATAGTGCCTGCAATATTAAGCTCTTTCTCTGCTGTAACCCCTGCTGTCTCAGTGTATTGGCTTCCTCTTGAGCAGCAGGCAATGAACCTGGTCGGGCTGTAACATTTGTACGCATTAGTTGTGTGATCTAGACAGAACACAATTTTTATTTTTTCTTCCTTGGAAAGCATCGCTGGGCATTTATCATATCCTAGTACTTGGGTGAAATTTCTAGGATTTTAGTTAAGTGAATATGATACACCCATTCCTTTCCTTCTGGTTGTCAGAATCTCAGTTGCAACCCAAATGGTCTTGGGCAAGGAAAGGCCCTGGGTTCCCAGGGAATCACGCAGCCCGCTCCTGGGCCCTAACAGGGAGTGAAAACAAACGCGAAATTGAGTCCGGGGTTCCAGACTGCCAATCCTTGTAACCGCCAGACGAAGTGGAGACTTTTTAGATGTTCCCTAAACGTAGAGTCGCCTAGATTTATGGGAAATAGAGTTCTGGGGCCGCTGGCGGGGCCTGGGAGGCCAACATCCAGTGCCTTCCTGCGCATGTGTACCTCGCCCTGTGTGCGTGTTCACGCATGCGCCCCGCCCCGCACTGGCCTCGCTTCCGGCGCGTCCCCAGGTCACGGATTGCCCTAGTTGCCAGGTTTTGGCCTCAGCTAGGCGAAATCGCGGAGCCTGCGGGGCTGAGCGCCGACCGGCCGGGCCGACACCCAGGCGAGCACGGGGCTGTGCGGCCCCGGGTTCGCGCGGGCCGGGCGGAGGCTCGAGCGGAGACTGCCGAGTGCGAGCCCCTGGCCCTCGGTGCTGGAGTTCGAGGGGCCGGGCGGGCAGTGGCGGCGGCGGCGGTGAAGGGGCGGCGGGACCCGGGACCGTCCCGTCTGCGTCCTCGGCGGTGCGGCCGATGCTCTGCGGGACGGTGAGTCCCAGAAGAGGCAGATTTAGGCCCCAGGAGGGACGCTCCGACCGAATTTGTCCCGTAGGCCCAGACCCGGCTCCTCGGGAACAGAACGGCCTTGGCGAAGTGGAAGGGAGGCGACCTCGGCAGCAGAAGCGCGCCCCCGAGAACAGCCGCCCGCCCCTGTCGGGAGCCCCAGGAGGGGTAGGTCATGGATCTATGGGCCCGAAGTGAGCAGGGCTCGGGTGAAGTCACTGCGTGCCGAGGACATTAGCGTGTGGGGCAGGGGCGGGTTTTGATGGCTACCGGAGTGGAGTGGTTGGGTTTGAGGGCGGTGCAGGCTGCACTGGAGTAGGCTGTGCACTGGAAGATCTGTGAGGACAGGGTTTACGGGGAGGGGGGCGTGTCGCCAGCCCTCAGCTGGGGACGTTTTTTTCCCCATCTCTTCCTCCACCCTCCTAACACCCTTTCTTCGTCCTCTCACCGCACCAGATTGCAAACGTGTCTCTGCTAAACGCCCATCGGCACCTCTGTTCTCCCTCAGGTCTGCCCATGTGGAATGGTACAATGCGGTGCAGGAAAAGTCTGTTACAAAGATTATCTCTTACTGCCACAGTTGCTAGGGGAAGAGACTGGGCCTTAGCAGATGGGCGACTTGACCGTGGTCACTGGGTTTGTTGGGAGGATTGCTCACTGTAGAGCTCAGGAGATTTCTCTCCCAGACCAGTCTTCTGTCCCGAGTCCCAGATTTCTTAATAAAAGATTATGTGCAGCGGTAACCAAGTTCAGTCAGATAACTTAAAAGCAAAACTACACTTTATACACATACACATTAGTCCCATTTTGAAGAATTCAGATTCTCAATTTCTGTGGCTTCTTTGATTTTGAGTAGTATAAAGTGACATAAGAATACCTGAGCAGTATAAGGGGAATTTTTTTTCACATTGTATTTGATGGCAGCAAGCTATGTGTAAAAGGAGTCAATGTTTATGTTCACCCATGAGAGTCTAACTCACCTAATTACCACCTGATCATGTTGGAGTCACAAAGGTACAGTGTGTTTCCTCTGTATCACCGTTTTAGCTCCTTGTGAATTTTCATAGGGTGTTATTTTATTTTGCCTTCTTTGGTGGTTTTATGCAGGAAATTACTGACTGCAGGCCACAGTACTCATGACTTCAATCATCTGCTTCTCCTCCCCTAGGTCCACCATCAACAGTCTCTACACGTTTCTAAATGCAGCAGAAAATGAACAAATTGCAGGTGAGTTCTCCTATTGGTGTGTGTTTTTCCCGTTTTGTTTTGTAATGCATTTTAGGAAGTTTATAAGGATCCATAACTTTAAAACGGGAATGTAGAAATAGGTAAGAGACATTATCATGTAAAATACAGTTAGATAGACAGATCAGCACTGAGAATCTTTTGTCAATTTGTTTGTGTAGGTAGTATAATACTTTAGGGCTGTTGAAGCTGAGCTGCAAACATAGAGAACAATGCTTAATGTTCTTGGTAGTCACAGAAAAAGAAAAATACGGTCCATTACATCATTTGCATTGACTTTAGAACAATGCTTAATGTTCTTGGTAGTCACAGAAATAGGAAAATACGGTCCATTACATCATTTGCATTGACTTTAGGAACAAACCATTTTTGTTACTTGTGGGTTTTAAAGATTTCCTAGGACTTGGAAAAATATCTTTGTTAAAGTTGATATAATTGGGGATAGCTTTCTTAATAACAGCCATTAAATTATTGCTATTCATGTTTTATATTAATACTTGTTGCTTATGTAAACAGAGGGTGCTGCTCAAGGAGAACTTGGTTCGTGTAATTTTTCCAGGGACCAAAATATTGTGATCCGAGTAGACATATTTCCATTTTTACCCTTTAATCCTAGATTATGGGGGAATGCATAAGCTGATGACAGTCCTTCAAATATTTCAGTTCTCAGTGTTTTGGGTTTGTCCTTAGTACTTACCTGAATCTGTCAGTGAAGATGACCATTGATTTGACTGTGGTCAAATCCAGTGCACATTTTCTAGTCCTTCCCTGACATGACCCTTCATCTGCCTGTGACATCTGTTAACTTCCAAACTGATATTTTCCTCATGGAGTCTCTCTTGGTTTTCCCCATCCAAGTACTAGCCAGGCTGGACCCTGCTTAGCTTCTGAGATCAGATGAGATTGAGCACGTTCAGGGTGGTATAGCCATACCACCCTGGGTGGTATACCCTTTCTTGGTTTTTAAAAAGATTAGTCTGTATTTTTGTATTCATCTTTAAATGATGAGGATTCTTTTATAAAGGGTATGGAGATAACTGGTGGTACTGTTTTTCTTAATATATAATGTCTGGTGTTCAGAGTTTCAGAGTTTTCTAAAATTTTTTTTGGTATGTTCTTTTCTATCAGAATATAAGTAGAGTTCATGTGCATTTGGGTTGATAAGTCTTTTAGTAGTTGTTCCTGGCTAGTTGCAGTGGCTCATGCCTGTATAATCCCAGCGTTTCAGGAGGCTGAGGCAGGAACATCACTTGAGGCCAGGAGTTCAAGACCAGCCTGGGCAACACAGCAAGATCCCATCTCTACAAAAATTTTTTTTAAAGAATTAGCTGGGTGTGGTGTCCTGTGCCTGTAGTCCTAGCCATTCAGGAGGCTGAGGCGGGAGGATCGCTTGAGCTCAGGAGTTCAAGGCTGCAGTAAGCTATGATCACACCACTGTACTCCAGCCTGGGAGACAGAGCGAGACCCTGTAGTTCCCCTAATGTTTCTCTTGTGTTATTTCTTTGCCATTCATTTTTTGGAGACACTGTGTTGTTTATCCTCAGTTTACTGGTTCAGATTGTGTTGCCATTGCTTTACCTTCAGCACATTTTTTTTTATTCCTTGTATGCCTTGTAAAATTGGTGGTTTAATCTGGAAGTCTCAACACATTTATGTTCAATTCTTTTGGGAAGACTTGTACATAGCATTTGTCTACTTTACTCTCGAGGCACGTATTGTCTTCTTGGCTTTGTTTTTGTGAGGCTAGCATCTGTCTATTAATTGATGATTTTTGCTGTGATCCACTAATTCATTACAGAAGGCAGAATGATGTTCTGTTAATTCTATAATTTCTTCTTCATTTACTAGTTAGAATACTTTTCTATATATAAATTTCTCTTCTCCATGGGGTTATATGGTTCATTCAGGAAAGGCAATTTTCAAAATACCACACAGGCTCTTGAGCAGCAGGGTTTTTTGTTTTGTTGCTATTATGAGCTCATGGGTTTAAACATATTTCAAATATTTCAGTACATTTAAGTTAAGATTCTTTTTGATGATTAAGTGCTTCCACCTAGCCGGGTGGAATCCCTTTAAGTTGGTTTCTGAGTTCCTTTGAAACATCCCTTATATATTTGATAACGTTATTTTTTATTCAACATTTTATTTTTAAATAATTTGAGATTTTCAGAAAAATTGCAAGGATTGTACAAAGAAATCCCGTATTCCTTTTGTCCAGATACTCCAGTTGCTAACATTTTTCCACATGTTTTATTGTTAATCTGTGTGTGTGTATATGTGTCATATATGTGTGTATATATACACATTTTTTTCCTGAACCATTTGAAACTGGGTGTCATATGTCATGCCCCTTTACTCTGTATTTTTCAGGTTGTACCTCCTAAGATACAGAATATTCTCCTACATATCCATTGCACGGTACTTGAATTCAGGGAATTTAATATTGATATAATACTTTCTTCTAAACCGCAGTTCATTTTCCAATTTTGCCAGTTTCCCAGTAATTTCCTTTATAGCAGTTTTTTAATTTTTGGTAGCAGATTAGTCCAGATTATGAATTGTATTTAGTTTTCAAGCTTTTTAAGTCTGTTTAATATGGAATTATTCCTCAATGCCGTTATATTATTTGAAGGATTATAGGCCAATTATTTTATAGGAATCTTTGCGTTTAGGTTTCCCTGATGTTTCTTCATGATTAGATTTAGATTGTGCATTTTAGGTGGAATACTAAATGAACTTTTTAAATTTGTGGCTCAGAATAGGGTCTATCTTGGAAAAATTCCTCGTACATTTGAGAAAATGGCTTGTTCTACTCTTGTTTGGAGTGTTCTGTAAATGTTAATCATACCCGGTGGTGACTGGTTGTGTTATTCAAGTGTACTCTATCCTTGCTGATTTTCTGCCTACTTGTATCAAGTGAGAGAGAGGAATTGAAATCTCCTTCTGTAAATTTGCTTTTCTCTATTTCTGTTTTGAGTAATGTTGGCATGGTATATCTTACTGCATCCTTTTACTTTTAACCTATTTGCATCTTTATATTTAAAGTACATTTCTTGTAGGCAGCATATATTTGGGTCTTGCAGTTTTTTAATTCAATCTGACAATTTCTGCCTCTTAATTGAGGTGTTTAGCCCATTTACATGTTATATTATTATTGATATAACCAGTTAGGTTATAATTTGTTGTCTTTGTTCTCTATTTGTCCCATCTTCTTTATTTCCTTTTTCTTCTTAGTTTTCCTTTCTTTCCATTGAGTATTTTTTATGATTCCATCTTATATCCTCTGTTGTAAGCTGTAACATTTTGTTATTTTAGTAGGTAGTTTAGGATTTATAGTATGCAACTTGAATCATAATCATTTATCTTCAAGTAATACACCATTTTACTTAAAATGTAAGAATCTTACAATAGGTTACTTCCATCTCTCCCTCTATTTGTTGCATTTTACAGGTGGTATCAATACTACAATACATTGTACATTGTTATTTGTAATTAAACAGTTATCTTTTGAAGAGATAGCATTTACTTTTTCTTTATCCATTATATTCCTGTAATTGTTTTTTCTTTTCTAATTGAAGATAATGAGCATTTTACCTTGTTCTTAATCTCAGTGGGAAGGTGTGTATTGTTTCCCTGTTAAGTAAAATCCTGCCTTTTAGACCAAAAGGACTGAGGCATAAATGTGTGTGTGTGTGTGTGTGTGTGTGTGTGCATTTTTATATATATGTATAAACTTAACAAAGTGTATATATGTGCTTGTGTGTGATTGAGATATATATGTATACATATGTCACATATTCAGATATATGTTACATGCATATTAGGGTATAAGAGTGTATATGTATTTGTGTATATACATATATATATTGATGTTAATGAAGTGTCAGTTCCTACTTTCTTGAGATTTTTTTTTTTTTAATTAGGTATGCATTTTCAATGTCGTCAGGCTTTTTCAAGTATTTTTGGAGATAAAAGGTTTTTCTTAGATGTATTATATAATATCATATTATATTAATGAATTTCCAAATATTAAACCAGTCTTTATTTTTGGAATAAGTCCCATTTGGCTGTTATATTTTATCTTTTTAATCTATAGTAGTGGTAGATTTTGTTTGCTTGTTTTCTTTTGGATATTTGCATTGATATAAGTGATACTGGTATGTAATTTTATGTTTATTGATTGTTCAGTCTTTTAGCCCCTGCTAAAAACTGGGACTAACCTGACCCAGAAGGTTATTACTGTCTCTAGGTGATTTTAGCAGCTCATTTGGCTTGCCTTTGGATAAACTTTAATGTTGTACTTTAGTTTCTCAGCCCATGAGCATAGATGTCACAGGGAGTCTCTGTCTTGCTGGGACCTTACACAGTTGGAGCTGTGCAGTGGGTGTGAACACTTTGTTGATTAATCGTTTACCAAGAACAGGGAAATGTAACGTGTTTTCTGAGTGCTTCCTTTTTCTAAAGTGCAAGTTTGTAGTTTTCAGTCCCCAGAACTGCTCCTCACACCAGCACTGGCTGACCTTTCACTAAGGTCTCGTGTTCCTCTTTGTCGGATTCACTTGGGTTTCAATGGAGTATATCCTTGAGTGCTTTAAAGAAACTATTTTCTTAGATAATAAATTGTCATGCTTTTCTGAAAATGGCTTTATAGTATCCTTATACTTAAATAACAATTTGGCTTGGTACAGACTAAGCATCCCAAATCTATAATCCAAAATTTGAAACTTTTTGAGCACCTGTGTGACACTTAAAGCAGATGCTCATTGGAGCATGTTGAATTTTGGATTTTCTGATTTGGGATGCTCAACCTGTAAGTATAACGCAAATATTCCAAAATCCGAAAAAATTCGAAATACTTCCGGGTCCCAAGCATTTTGTATGAGGGATACTAGACCTTATATGGTTCTCGGTCCAAAACTAGAACCTTTCTCTTTCAAAAGCCGTGGGCAGTTCTCCATGGTTTTCTCTATCACACGTGAAGTAGGATGTCAGTTACCAAGGTAACCAGTGCATTTTTTTCCCTCTCTGTAACTTTTCAGGATTTTTTTCTTATTTTTAAAATTTTAGATACTTCATCAGGAAATTCCTAATCTCTGTTATCTTTCCTCAGTATTCTTGTTTGCAGATTAGATGGCCCCTTTTGATGTGAAGGCTTATGTCATCTTCAGCTCAGGTGTCATTTTTAGTTCTGTCTTTGATTATTTCTTTTTGTCCATCTTCCATGTTCTCTCTTTCTGAAAATGTTGACTCTGTTCAATCCGAATTTTATATTCCAAATTTGCTTTCATCATTTCCATTTCTTATTTTCCCAGAGGCTTTCTAAATTATATATTCTATGTTCTATTTGCTAATCAAGCTTCTTACTTGAGAATTTTAAAAAAAGCAATTCAACTGTCCAGTCTTTAATTTCTAAGTATTCTACAGTGACTATTTCTTAGGAGAATGTTCTCATTTTATGGAAGCAATATCCTGCTTAATTTATTCAAAAACATGAATCAATAGAAAAAAACCTAAGTTCTGTTTCCCTTATGAATTTGGTTCTATCAGTGTTGAGTTATTCATCTTGATGTTTATCTTTTATTTATGCTGTTTTCCTCAAATAGCCAGTAATTCTTGATTTTCTATATTAATTTGTGAGAGAATAATTGTTAATAGCTAATGCGAATGTACTCAAATAATGACCCTGTTTAACTCCTCTTTCCTTTATGAAGGGGATGGTTGCAGAGTCTGGAAGTAAATAGGAAGGGATATGTAATTAGATAGGCATCGCTTTGTTTTGCACAGATGGTGTATTGGTAGACAAGGTTAATTTGCTCAAAGGGCTTTACATTGATAGTAGTTTTCTGAGAGTTGCCTTTAGGGGAAAAAAATCCATACCCAATGTGAATAGTGTTGAATATATGTCCTGGTTGGTGTGACAGTCTTGGATTGCATCTGTATTCCTGCTATCCCATCCGGTTTATCATTTGTCCCAGACAAAGGTTTTCTGCTTGGATAGTGACTACACAGTCACCCTAATTGCAGTGGTCTGAAGTGTTGTGTACTCTGCTGGGGCTCTGGCTGCTGAGCCATAGCCAGAGGGTTCTCATCAGCATTCATGTGGCTGCTGTGTGTGCTTACAGCAGGTCCCCACCCAAGCTGCTCAGGTCATCCTGTGGCTCATTTCTCTGTCAACCAGTCACTCTACTTCCCACAGGCCCTTTGGGTGGGTTTCAGGGGCTCTGTCGGAGAGTCTGCTGTTCACTTTTGCTGTGGCACAACAGCTGCCCCTGTATAAAGTTGTGTCCTGTGGCTCTAATTTCTTTTGTCTTCTCCTCTTCTCTGTATCTCCAGAATTTCCTCTAAGAAATTCCTACTGTTGGGAACCTCTGTGTTCTGGGGCTTTTCTGAAAACGTTGTCTATATTCCTATGTCTTTGAATTGAACTTTGTTTTTTAGACAGGAAAGCAGCTGTGTGTGTTTGACTTACTCTCTTGAATTAGAATTGACCCTTATTGTCAAAAAGCTATCCTTGAGAACATGCCTTATTGGCCTTTTTGACCTATTATTCTGCACCAACCTCTTAAACATTGATGCTGCTTCAGTTTTTGCCATTGGTACTTTTTACACCTCATTATATTCTCTCTTGCCCTCTTAATTCTGTTGAATACATAATTCATCTTTAAAGAGTAAAAGTTGACTGAGTCTGTGAACCCTGATCTATTAGCATAAAGTTAGAATAATTTGATGACCTTTTGTTAAGCCATTCTGTACCTTGTCTACAGCACTCTAGTGATGACACCTTTGGGTATTCGTTCAATCAAAAATTTATTACTGCAAGAATGAGATGTTTGAGGTAAAACTTGAAGGAAGTAAAAAACTTAGCCATGCAGATGGTCAGAGACTGCTGGCTGTGAGCATAAAAGAGCCACAGGCTCAAAGAGCTGAAACTGGGTTAGAGTGGGAGCCAGAGGAGGGAGTTGGGAAGAAGAGAGACCAGGGACTGAGTGGTGGACACTCTGACTTGAAGACATCCAGAAGGGGAGGGACTAACAGCAAAAGAGAGTGAAGGAAGTGACAAGGAGTAAAAACATGTAAGCTTATTTACATGTGTATCTGCTTGTCAGGCTGTCAGCTTTTTGAGAGCAGGAATGGTATTTTACTTATCTTATTCCCTCAAAACTCAGTTCAGTCACAAAACAGAAACTCAGTTGTGTTTTGGGTTTTTTTTGTTTGTCTTTGATATATTAAAGAACCCAAAGGAAATATGTTTTCAGTATGGTTTGTTTTCCTTCCACAATCTGTAATGTAACATAAGGTATACAATGTTCATGGTTAACTTCACCAGTGAGCTTGGTAAGATCTTGTGCTCATGTGCCACATTACTCACTTGCAATCATGGTGCCATTACAGGGGCCAGTGTCATTCAAGGATGTGGCTGTGGACTTCACCCAGGAGGAGTGGCAGCAGCTGGACCCTGATGAGAAGATAACATACAGGGATGTGATGCTGGAGAACTACAGCAATCTAGTTTCTGTGGGTGAGGATAGTTTACTTTCTGAGTGCTTTTGATTTAATGATTTTATCCTTGAGTTTGAAGAAATAAATAATAAGACCATTTAATTCCTTTTGGGCACTAGGTAGAGTGTTAGTTTGTATCTTTACTTCTTCATTGCAGGGTTCTAATTTTGGTAAGGTAAAAAAATAAAATGGGGCACTTTATTATGCAGCCTGTGAGGCAGCATCATTGTACACTTCAGACATTCCAAAGCCAAGCAGCTGGTCCAAGTACTTCTCCTTATCTCATTAACAGGGTATGATATTATCAAACCAAATGTGATCATTAAGTTGGAGCAGGGGGAAGATCCATGGATAATAGAAGGTGAATTCTCATGTCAGAATCATGCAAGTAAGTTAACACAGTATCAAAAAATGGTCCTCCTAGACCTTTGAGAGTTATGTGTGTGTGTGTGTATATATATATGTATGTATGTTAGGTACCTGAAACCATACCTCCCAATACCCAAATATCACATTCCCTCCAGCATACATGATCAGGTTCTTTTTTTCATTTTATATTTGATTTACATTGGTAGGGATTTTCTATGCTAACCGGTACAGTACTGAGGATCCAGTGACTTCCCCTTTCTCTAGCATTGTCAATAACTTAACTGCTGCCTTTTGTTTTGAGACATCTGAAAGTTTGAAATAAAAATTAACTTGAGTCTTTCATGTTCATTCTTTTTATCTTCCATTTTCTTTCCTTCTTTACTGTAAAATGCCTCAGACTTCTTTTTTGCCCCCAGTTTGATTTACCTTGGTAGGCATTCAGATATCAAAACCTCATCCTCCACCTAAGCTTGTGGATTCAGTCACACCTGTAGTGGTCTGCATTATTCCTGAAACCCACCCTCCACTGGTATGCTGATACAACACTGACTGGGCTTTCCTCTGCATCCCCAAGTGCTCATTTGTGTCTTGTCTGTCTGTTCATTCCCCTTTCCCCATAACTGGAATGATGCTCTGTCCATAGTAGACATTTAGCAAGTATTAATTTTGTAAGTGAATTTTGGTTCATTCTCTTGCCTTTTCAGGAGTGTCCTCCTAGGACCTGTTTTCTACTTTTTTGGTTTCCATTGTATCCCTTAAAAGGGTTCATCTGTCTCAATTCTTAAGGCTTTTTTCTTCCTTGTGTCTGTGCTACTGAAATCCATATTGATATCTCTAACACCTTTAACCTTGAATCTAGTTGGACATTTTACCTGACAACATGAAAGCACCCGTGAGATAGTCTACTTCCTTCTTTCTCAGAATGTCTGATGATAAACTACGAACTTCCCCAAATCATGAATTCTGTCTACCTTCCTCAGCTCCCATTATTTGTGAGATCATACTAGTCTTCTCTCCATGGTTTTTGTTTTTGTCTTCTGTGACATGCCTTACAGCTTGTCTGCATATTCACATTTCTTCTGACATCAGTTGTCCATCAATATTCTCGCGCACCTGGATTATAGGGATTCCTATTTGAAAATTACAAGTCTGTTCATCTGAAGCATACATATTATTAGCCTGACAAGATTAAGCCTATGACTATTCTTTTGCTTCCTAAATGGAATTTATATTCTTTTCCCTTTAGGCCCCCACAATATGATCCTATACTAGTCTGTTAGAATTGATATTCTGTTTCCCCAAACTCTTGTTATGTTCCATTTGGCCTGGATTTCTCAATGTCTTCCATTCAGTGATCATTATGCCTTTCTTTTTTTTTTTTTTTTTTGAGATAGAGTCTCACTCTGTTGCCCAGGCTGTAGAGTGCCATGGCGTCAGCCTAGCTCACAGCAACCTCAAACTCCTGGGCTCAAGCGATCCTTCTGCCTCAGCCTCCCGAGTAGCTGGGACTACAGGCATGCGCCACCATGCCCGGCTAATATTTTCTATATATTTTTAGTTG
>CAUYRT010008320.1:0-25388 GCA_963574885.1 Lepilemur ruficaudatus | reverse complement strand
CAAAGCGAAACTTATCATTCCAGGGAAACAGAAACTTAACTTCAACTATGACGGGGAGGGTAAGGCTTAGGCAAATATGGCCGAGCCTCATGGCTCCCGACACCTTAGAATCAAATGGGGCATTTAATTAAAACCACATTGATGTTCCCACCCAGACTAATGGACAGAATCTGTGGAAAGGGCACAGGTGATGGTGTTTCAACCCAGCATATTGTTCTAATTCGAAGCCAGGCCTGAGAGTCACTTAGCTGAACATGCCTCTCAAGCTTCAATCTGCATATACATCATGTGGTATTCCAGGATCCACTCTAAGAAATGTGATTCTGTAGGTGCGGGAGTGGTCCATGGATTGGCTTCAATAACAAGTCCCCTGTTAGTGCTGATTTTGCTCCCCTGACCTTTAATCAGCAACACTCAGCTAGAGACAGCAGGCACAGCACAGAGTCCCTTACTCCCAACACTTCTGTCACAACATAAATACTGCTGGGCCAAGTGAAGACCACCAATCACCACTGTGAAACAACATTCTCTGCTGGCTTTTTAAAGTTTCCAGAGGCTGGAGAAAGCAACTATATCTGAGGAAATCTGCATTTAGGAAACATGTAGGCATGCATTAATGCAACATTTACTGATGATGTTCTATGTGCACACAAGTATGTTACAGTGCACTGTGCTGGGAGCCTCACATTGCCTGTGTTAATCCTCACAACACCCCACTCACAACACCCATCTGGGCACCAACCAAGGAGATTCCTTCTGTGAGAGGAGGAACAACACATAGATGATACATTCTTCTCCCTCTGAGATGGAAGGAGGATTAGACCCTGTTGTCAGCCTGACCCCAGTCTGCACAGGTCAACCCCAAGGTCTCAAAGACTCCAAGGTACTGGTGAGAGGGTCCCCAGTGAGCATGTCCTGATGCTTCCATGGTGATCCAGACACGAGAGACTCTAGCTGACTCTGTGGAGTCTGCATAGAGAATAAACCTGGCCTGGTGGTGCAGTTAACCCTGAATATAGGTGTAATATCACCTGTTCCTGATCAGCTAACTCTGGGGTAAGAGGAAGAAGAACAAGCTACTCCAGCAACACAGTGTACAGGCAGGAGGAGTTGTGGTCATGGCCCTGATTATTTTGTGATCCTGACTTTGCAGTTTTAATCTTCTCCATTTTTATGTTGAATCAAGGAAGGGTCTGTCGTCCTTGGAAACATTGGATTTTATGCTGATGATTGTTTTCACTTACAGAGCTAATGCAGGTCACTGGAAAAAATATGGAAAATTCCAGGGGCTTCACCTGAAGAGGACTCTCAGTTTTACAAACTCCACATTGGTCTCTACATCTTCAGTCTGAAGTCTGGCCCTGCTTTTTGAATCCCAGCTGGAGGCCAGGTCTTGCGTGTATGTTCAATGAGAAATTAAATTTGCTCTGTATTCTTGGGTTTTACTGTGGCAGGAAGGGAAACTGGAGGAGAGATTCCCTCATGCAGCCTTATCTGGTGTATCCTGTAGAACTCCAGACCTTGGATTCAGAATTTGAAGCTGCAGATTTGGAGACCTAGGGAAGAGGGGAAGCAGCAGCACCTGCTGCACATTCTCTGGCATTTGAGCAAGAGGATGCAGCAGGTATGGAGGTTCTCAGCTCTATGGTTTGTATTCACCCACCTGGGTGGGTGTCAGAGCCCCATGATCTCTGAATCAGTTTCAAATCTAAAGATGCAAGGAACACTGAAAGACAGGGCTGAAACTACTGATTGTCACCCTGTGAGAATATTCTTGTAGGAATTTGGTCTAACTGTCCTCTAGAAGTAACTGTACTCCATCAATAGGCAGATCAGAAAGTCTATGTTTTTAAAAATGTTAAAAGATATGTACTTATAAAGAATTAGTATGTGACTAACAATTAAAATTACCTATTTCAACCAAGTGCAGTGGTTATACCTGTAATCTAGTACTTTGGGAGTCCAAGGCAGAAGGATCACTTGAGCCCAACAGTTTGAAGTTGCAGAGAACAGTGATGACACCACTGAACTCCAGTCCAGGGAACTGAGTGAGACTCAGTCTCAAAAATATTGCTTGTTTCTTAGGTCTTCACTATGAATTAAGATTACTAAAAGTTAAATTTCTGACTAGTATATGGTAACTAAAGCTAGAGATAACAAGAGAAACAGTTCTACATACAGAGTATACAAAGAAAATAAGATGTGCTTTTGGCAAAAAAAGTTATAAAAAAGACACACAAAGATGTGTTTTCTTCTTTAAAAAGTAATTTTGCCTAGTTTAGAGGTTATTTAAATGTTGTATTAAGATTAAAGGATAAAAGGTAAAATGGATATAGAAAAATGGAGGCAAAAGAGAATAGAAAAGATTGTAAAAGATTAAAAAAAGTTAATAGAAATCTCATCTTGTGTAGTCAGAGCTGATTAAGATTGGTTAGATCTATTTAAAAGATTTTAGTATAATTAACTTAATATTAATAACATAATAATACAATGGCAAAATTTGGTTTTCTCTTTTAAACAAGATTTTCATGAAGTATTAATAAGAGATAATAAAAGTCTTTGCTTCACCTTTTGAATAAACTATGGGGAAAAATAAAATGATCCAATTTCTTCATCAATTGTATCTTTTTAACCATGACCATTTTAAGTCTTGCCCTATTTCTTCTTGGAGATTTCCTTCTCATCTTCACAGAGATCAAGAAACTCCTTTCATTGATAAAATAATTTGTCCATTTGTAACATATAGACAATTTTTCATCATTTTCATTTTGTGTGCCACCCTTAGTCTTCTGAACTGGTAGAATATAAAAATGAAGCAATAAAAAAATCAACTGGTAAAGTTTACAGAAACTTTTAACTTTCCCTGGCCTAGGGCTCTTTTCCTGGTATTGTTTAACTTATGTTTTACCCTGTTTGGAAAACTGTGATGGACACCGGGTCATCTCTCGGTCATGCTTGAACAAAACAGTTCTCGGAACACCTGTTCTCACAAGGATTGTTTCTTGTTGGTCGGCCTCAAGACGTCTTGTGACTTGCAAACAAGCCAGGGCGCCTTGACCTGCAAATGGGAAAGGGCAAAGGAGGAGACGCAAACATCAACTCCCTGAGGCAGAGCAAAGGGAAACAGTTTATGCTGAGACAAAACATTCTGAGAACAAAGAATAGCGGTGGGAAAAGTTGGGGTAGACCAGGACAGATGCCAAAAGAACAGTGTTAAAAATAAAGATGCTGCAGCCGAAAGACGCTGCAGTCTTGTACCGTCTTTGTGTGTTTTTTGTTTGTCGTTTGTCTTCTGTGTTCATTTCTCCTCCCCAACAGGGGCCACAACAGAAAACATTAGCTTTCTCCCTTTAAAATAAAAACAGGAAGCCCATACACCAGGATGAAGTAGCCTATAATCAGTTTTCTTCAAAGGTGATATTCTTGGCCAGGCATAGTGTCTCATGCCTCTAATCCAGCACTCTAAAAGGCTCAAAATGGGAGGATCACTTGAGCTCAGGAGTTTGAGACCAGCCTGAGCAAGAGCAAGACCCCCATCTTAATTAATAATAGAAAGAAAATCAGCCAGGGGGGGTGGTACATGCCTGTAGTACCAGCTACTTAGAAGGCTGAGCCAGGAGGAGCCCAGGCAGTTGTGGCTGCAGTGAGCTGTGATGACACCAACTCACTCAGCCTGGGTAACCGAGTGAGACTTTCACAAAAAAAGGTGATATTTTGCATTATCACAAAGGACTTACAAAGCTTCTCACTAAAAATTTTAAATTAATTAAAGATTCTTTTAATAACAAGCTCACAGGGGATGTAAACATCAAAGATCATGGCCTCCAAGCTGGAAACTTTGTTCATTGGAAACATCATCAAATAAATAGTCTCTCCAACACTATTGGAAGAAACTACATCAGGCATTGTTGACCAATCCGTGTGGTGCTAAATTATAGATAATGTCTCTTAGAATATTTGGTCACCCTTCTATCTATGGATAGCTCTGAAGAGAGCCAACACTGCACTAGTTCCCTCTAACTCCTCTAACTTTTTTCTAGGCATGACCACCAATCTAGGGTGGTCATGGGAATTCTGTTAGGTGGGAAACTGCTAATTATCTGTCTGGCCATGAAAAAGATAGCTCCATGCATTTCACTGAAGGGATGCCTTTGCCTTACTAGGTGTCACTTCCTATAAACACATGATTAGAAATCTTTCTATAACCCTAGGAAAAATTGCTGATGAAACTGCTGCCTCCATAACAGCTCAATAAAAAGCTATTGATTCAGTGGCTGAGGTTGTTCTAGGCAATCACATTGCTTTAGATTAGATATTAGCTGAGCAAGGAGGTGTATGTATGGTGGAAAACACCTCTTGTTGTGTATATGTAAGTACTTCCCATCAAGTAGAAACTCATCCAGGAAAAATTAGAAAAAAGCCACTTGGCTACAATACATCCTAAAGAAAAACCTGGATTTAATTTTCTTCACGATGTTTTTAGTTGGCTCCCTTACGGAACAGGTATTTTACTGTTGTTCTGACATGCAAATTCTTTTTTTATCCTTATATGCATTATGATTTTACTATTAAAAGTATTAATGCTATGTATTATTGTTTTAGTTCTTCCAAGAAAATTAAAATTATGGTATTCTGAAGACTAGAAAAATTAAAACAAGTGACAGCAGCTATATAAATCAATGACTTATCTGAAGTCTCATTTTTGCCACTGTGTGATGCCCTCCCTATTTGGATATTGGGTGCTCTTATAATCTCTCACCGAAACGTCTCCTCTTGCCCCTGTCGCAAAGTTGGACAGGACTACACAGGAACGAGCCTTCCCAGCAAAAAGGAACACCTTGGCAGTCAGACTTTGACCATCAATGCTTGTGTTAAATAAAAAGAAAGATTCTGATCAAAATGGAAATGAGTTTACAACTAATGGACACAGTGAGCATTGTAGAAGGGAAGGGTATACCTCTAATCCTCACTTGGGTGAGGCAAAGACATAAAATGTAACCAAAATGTTTGTACCCTCATAATATCCTGAAATCAATCAATCAATCAATCAATCCCATGCCAACTCTGTGAGGGAAACATAGCGATGTGCCCTAGGTAGGCTTTGATAAGTTAAGTAACTTTCTTAAACTTACAAGCTAATAAATGACACAGTGAGGGTTGGAATGTAGCTATGTGCTTGCATTTCTGCCCACTGCACAAGACTATAGGATTTAAATTTTGCATCATTATGACTCAAGAGTGTGTATCTGGATACCTGGGGCTTCCCTAGATGGTTCTTCTAGAGTGCATTTTTCCTCTCACAGTCCATAACTTTCCAGACTCTTTAAGTCCTTTTAGTTATATGAGGTCAAAGAATCATATGCAGACATGCATATACCAGGCAGATATGCAAAGGTCTAGGGGCACTGTTTTTTCTGAAACAAAACTTGCAGGGCCATTTCTGGCTGTCCCTCAGGGCTTTAAAATCACATAATACATGAGCCAAACTTCATTTCTTCAAGTCTAAATATCCTGCCAGAAACACCAGAAATTGGAATCATAATAAATCTAACACACATCATGGTTCCCGCTGATGTCTTTGCCACATACAACTGACGATCCTCTTCCACTCAGGTACCATCTCCTCCAAACAACCTTCTCTGGTCCCCTAGGCTGGACTGGATGCTCCTCCTCTGGGCTTCCAAAGACCCCTGCACACATTATCACACCAATGATGCACAGTATTGTAATTTGTTTCCTCATCTGTCTCTTCCCACAGTATGGGCTTGCTGGTGGCTAGCACAGATACAACTTCACAAGTCTTTCCTTAACAGAAAGAAAAAATATTAAAAACGTATGAATTAGAATTCATGTCTAAGAGAAAGAAGGAGGAGGAGCCCATTGTCATTTAGTAGCTCTTAATCTCTCCCAGGCTTTAACTACTTATAATTCCTTTAGGTCAGGTGCAGTGGCTCACACCTGTAATCATCTGTGCTCACAGCTCACAGTGGGAGTTAACTAGTAAAAGACCCAAGGGAAAGGCAGACCGTAACATCAAAATCACCAGTAAAATCAATCAAACCAATAACCAAGCCTGGATGACACAGACACTTTTGCTTAAAGGAGAAACGGTCTGAAACATCAACTTCAATGCTGTTATTTACATACATCAGGACCATTATTAAAATTTCCTGTAAATAAGCTATTCATACAAACACCCCTTATATCAAACCATGATTATATAGCAATATATTCTCTAATATTTATTGGAAATTACCTAAAATATTTTCCCCTGTGAACAGTGGAAAGGCAATTCTGTGAGGACTAAATAAATAAAACTAGTATATGTTAAACAGTACACTTTTTCTACAGTTGAGAAGCACAAGCATCCTTTCTTAATAAACAAGAAAAAAATGTCAAGGAAGACTACACAATAGCTTGCCACCAAATACATATATGCATGCACTCATGCTTATTATCTCAAGTGTCTAGAACCTGCTCTGTGTCTAGGGCATCAATCTCAGAGCAAGCATAATGGACAATCTGAAATACTAAACCCTTAACTGCCCTAGCCCCTGGACAGCTGTGGGCTCCGCAGAAGCTCTGTGGAGACAGTCTCTTATTATCTACTTGTCCGGGCCTCTTTGCTGGCAAATGATAAAAATGAATAAACAGAAAGACAAGATCTGCCTCAGCACTCAGAAAAGTATGACAGTGGGAAGAATGAAGCTCTGAGGTCTAAATCCTTTAAACAGCAATGATTTTTGCCCCACATAAAGCATCTGGCAATCTCAGTTCACTGTCCTAATGGGAATGCTTTTTAGATATCCTGATTGATATGGGTACTTGGGAGC
Source organism: Lepilemur ruficaudatus (assembly GCA_963574885.1). Lineage (NCBI taxonomy): Eukaryota > Metazoa > Chordata > Mammalia > Primates > Lepilemuridae > Lepilemur > Lepilemur ruficaudatus. The sequence continues at coordinate 18,555 of CAUYRT010008320.1, read as the reverse complement.
CACACCACAAAGACTTAACTAGAACACACTGCAGCCTTGAGCCTCTGTCTCCAAATGAGTTATTAAGAGTCTACTGGCCTAAGAAGACAATGTATATAAAAAAGATACGAGAATCAGCTTTTGTTAAACAAAAGGATTCATGGTTTTTGCAAATGTTTATCATCTTAACTCTACTTCCAACTGTATGACAACAGTACAGTTTATGAGAAGAGACACTTATAACAACAACCAAATGATCTGCCCTTCCTATCAAAGACAAAGAAATGATGGCTCTCTGCTAGTGCACGGACATTATTCATCCAAGCCTTTGGTTTGTAAGTGTTCAATGCATTTTCTCATATATAAGCCAGTAATCTAAGGAGATTCATGAATACTAAACACACATATTCAATTTAGAGTTGCCCCACAGGGCCCATTTAATGTTCTTTCATTACAAACTATTCATTTCTTGAGTTCTCAAATATTTGGAAAATGCATGAAACACATGAAAAACATAGTTTTCAAACAAAGAATCATCATTCCGATCCCATATCTGCTTCCCAGGAACAGAATTCACTTCAATCCAGTCCTTTAAATTTTTTGTTTTCCTAATTTGTGCCAAGCACTTAGAAGAAGTGGGGAGGGGGTTTTATAAATTATATTGTTTCCCTGTTCTACACCTCACTCTGGGGGAGCCCAGCTCTCCGAAGAGATAGCAAAGGCAGGAAGCACATGGCAAGCAGCAGGCCGCCTAGCGATTCCAAGCCAGCTCACAGCGTCCCAGGACACTTATCCAGGACTCCTCACTTATCCAGGCCAAGGCTCTCTCCACGTAATAAAGGTCACTAGCAGTTGCCAACATGCACATGCCAACTATTAGCATATTGGCCTGACCAAAGTTAATTGAAAAAGCAACAGCTCTGTTTTACTCTGGAGCTCTCAAACAGACCTACGAAAACCCCTCGTTTCTTTGTTCCAATCTTTAATTCCAACACCCCTACCCCTATCCCACCCCGGTTTCCAACAAGTACTTCCCACTAGGAGGGCTGTACCACTTCCTGGGCACACAACACCTCCTGCTTCATGCCCAAATCCAACTTGACAACCTTCTGACCTGTCATGTCAATATGATATGGAGAAATATTTGGAGTACTAGACCCAAATCACATTGTTTAGCACCTTAGTGACAATCCCAAAATTAGTTAGCTTTCTTCAAACATTTATTTCCTTCCCAAGAATGCTTCTGTGATTACAATTATGTGGTGTCAGAAGTTTAGTTTCTATTACATTTTATAGACAGCTGTGGGCATTAAATTTACCTACTGGATTTTCATATATATATAGATAGATATAGATTTATATAGATACATATAGTTTTTTTTTTTTAAAGAGACAGGGTCTCGCTCTGTTGCCCAGGCTAGAGTGCAATGGCATCATCAGATGCAGATCACTGCAACCTCCCATGTCTGGGTTCTGGCAATCCTCCCCCCTGAGTAGTTGGGACTACAGGCGTATGCCACCACACTTGGCTAATTTTTTAATATTTTGTATAGACAGGGTCTCACTATGTTGCCAGGCTGGTCTCAAACTCCTAGCCTCAAGTGCTAGTCCTGCCTTGGCTGCCCAAAGTGCTGGGATTACGGGCATGAGCCGCCACGCCTGGCCTTTCACTATCCTTAAAGTGTTGTTGTAGAGTTTCTTCTTTGTTGCAATCTTGTTTTTATTCCTTTCTGTGTCTACTTATTTTTAAATTACCATTAGACTTATTTTTATATTTTATTTCCATCAACAAGATGAACAAGATATGAATATATGCCCTCAAAAAAATTAATAATCAATTGGGACAAAGTATATCTACCCAGGTACCAGACAGACACTATAATTCAATGCACAAGTGTAAATAAAGAACAAGGAAGACAACAGGATTAATTCTGAAACTAGTGATCGTCACATTCATCTGTCTCTTGATTGTCAATAGGTGTATTTCAAATATTCAATCATTGTCAACCTAAGAAAGTCCTAAGTCAACAGCCCTGTAGGAATGACGTGAGTTTCCAGGCATCCTGCACATTTAAGATTCATGAAGCTCAAAAAGCACCAACCATGGACTTAAGGAATAAATATTTTGTATTTTGTACATGCAAAAAAAAGCCAGTATTTGAATAAATATTTAAACCCAAAAAATTAGGAGCTATCATTCTTTTTTATAAAAAAACCTTTTCAAATTTCCCTATAATGTTTTATTTCTCTTACAAAATGAATGTATGATTAGATGACAAAATATAAGAAAATTTTATATGTTTTTATGTTTATAAATTTTATATGTTTTATATGCATATGTTTTATCTATATTGTTCTGAATTTTACATTAATAAATTATGTTCATCACTTAGAATATGACATTGTATTTCTTTAGATAGTCAGCTTCCTTTGTCCTATTATAGTGATATTTACATTATGAGCATTTTATTATACTCAACCTTTTAAAAAACATTATCATATAAAGATAGGTATGTATAGCTGTGTATATGTATATAAATATACACACACATTTTTAATCCTTTCAGCCTGACATATAAACACATGTTAAAATAGTGAAAAGAAGTTCCAAAAGTAACTAAAATGCTGTTTGCCAAACAATTTTCAGGCTATCTCTGAACAAAGAAAAGTGGAATTTCTGGTCATTAAAGAAACAAAATGTTTTATTTTCCTTTGCCCTACCTTCTGTTCATATAGTCTCTTCTAACTAGTCTCAATCTTTAAATAATGCTAGAGACCCACAACAATTTTCAGCTCACAGATTTAATCTCTTCGGTTTTATAAGACTTGTGAGTTGAGAACAAATGGCAATGGCCAAAGAGTTCACACTGGGCCTAACAGGAAAGTTACTTCCTCCGATTAATATTCAATTTGACATTTATTTTGAAACAAACAATTACTGCTTCATGGTTGGCTATGAAGTAAACATTTTTCTAAGTTATTAGTAAAGGGACAGAAAAATTCAACAATTTCATCTACCCATCTGCTTTTCTGTGGCAACAAATTGATTTCCATATGACACATGAATATAGCAAAGCTGTGTGTCCAAAAGAAAGAGAACCAACCGTGCCTTCACCAGGCAATGGAACAACTACTGAAACTGAATACTGGGAGGCGTCACCAATACCTAGAACAATAAAAGTTTAAACCCAAAAAGATGTGAAGAAAATTTAAAATTGATTCTTGTTTAGTACCAGTGGGGCTAAGAAAAACTACTGTCTACTAAACACTGATTCACTGACAATTGGAGAGAAAAAATAAAAATTCCAACATTATGATGTTAATAATAATTTCATCTGTAGCAACATTCAGGAAGCTGATTAGATGATCCTAATGGGTGATTTAAAGTGAAAGGAAAAAACACCCTTAGCATAATTTAATAAGATCTTCAGACTGAAGCATATTCAAGGGTTTCATGAAAGACCTTCTCATGGCCTTTTAATAGCTCTTTCCAATTCCAATTAACTTGTTAAATGCCAATTCTCATTGCCTCATCAGAAATCCAAAGCCATCCCTTTCTAATTAGATCATTAACTGTTAACAGTGCACTGACTAGTAAGTATTTATGGACAGTCCAGCACAGATAAGCAGCTTTCAACTCTCCATGCCAAGAAAAAATAAAAACTAGAGTGGGTGAATAAAAAATAATAAATTCTACTCATCTTTCAAATACACTAGGTTACATTTACTTAACACATTTACCCTTCCTAATTGTTTTACTGGGGTTAATATTTAGATTAGTATAACCTATTCATAGACCCTCAATAGACAGTGCAGAAATGTTGATTAAGAGAGAGTTCATTTACATGGAAAAGCCAGGTAGGTACTGAAGAAATCAGAGTGCACATGTCAACTGTGGGCTCCCACTTCCTGGCAGCATGGAGAGCTAGATGTCCCCACTCAAGAGTCTGTGGACTTCTCCACTGGGCATGAACCACACCGACAGGCACTGCCTATGTTAACCCCATACTATCAATAATACTGTTTCCACAGATCTGTCTGAAACCTTTGCTTCCCCACCTCCCAGACTGCTTGCTGCCCCTTCAAGACTGGACAAGGCTGGCTCGAGAGACCAGGGATCTGATTCAAAGTTCAAGGTAGTCCTTACCCTCCCAAGACAGAGGACATCCACTCACTGAGCTATAAACAGGTCAGCTCTGCCACATCACACATCATCTTTCCTTGGACTTTTATTTCTTTCATTCCAGAGCATCCTAGGATAGTGATCCTCTGAGAAATTAAGTATGAATCCCTATAGGAAGATCCACAACAAACTCAATACCTCCTTTGCCTACAAGTTATACAAAGCTCCCACAAATATTCTATTCTCTATGCAACTATTTTTTTCATGTAGTCTCATACATTATTACCCTAGAAGAAAACAGGCATTGAAGATTAAAAAAAAAATAAAATAAACAAGATGAACAAAAACTATCATAGAACTTATGCTATAGGTCGTTATGCTAAGGCAAAGGAATTATCAAGTTCCAGTCTCTTCTAGAAACTAGGTAAATTGTTAAAACTTATTTCAATGAATATAGCACTCATAATACGTATTTTGATATTTTTTATGGATTAAGAAGCTTGTAATATGTGAAGTTCTGTCAACAATTTCCTGAGATGTTAGGGTTGGTTCTGCTTAGAATTACACTTTCAATCAGAGGCAGCCAAATATAATTTTTGACTATGAAACAAAAATAATTGCAATGCTAGTATAACCCTTTATCTTCCAGGTAAGGGCTACAATCAGCAAACAGAAACAAATATAACAGTATTATGGTCATATCAATGGATTAGTGAAGATAGGGTAATATCCTTTAAAAACTGCTTAAAATGCTTCCAGACTTGCTCATTATCCCCACCTCTTCTGGCACAAAGTGGATGCTCTTTAAGTCTCTGTCAATCTCCATCCCCTGGCCAGGCACAGTGCCTCATGCCTATAATGCCAGCACTTTGGGAGGCCAAGGCAGGAGGACTGTTTGAGGCTAGGAGTTCAACACCAGCCTGGGCAACACAGCAGAGACCCTATCTCTACAAAAAAATGAAAAAATTAGCTGGGCATGGTAGCATGTGCCTGTAGTCCTAGCTACTTGGGAGGCTGAGGCAGAAGGATTGCTTGAGCCCCAGAGTTGGAGGTTACAGTGAGCGATGGCTGCGCTACTGCACTCCAACCTGGGCAACAGGGCCAGACTCTGTCCCAAGAAAAAAAAAAAAAAAAAGGATTTTATGGCATGTAAATTATGCTAATATGTGGCTAAGTTTTTATTCTCAAGTTATTTCATGTTTGCTTTTTCAATTTTAATTTCTTCAACCCAACAGTTCAAGGAAAGAAAAGCCTCCGCCCGTTTCTATAGTATCTTTGCACTCTTCTTGGTAGATAGGCACAAGATAAACATCAGCCAGTTACACATAAATTGTAGTCTTTTGTCTTTTGAACTCAATGCCCTGAAAGCAGCCCTACTTCCTACCTTTTATGCTTGTTGGTAAATTTTAACAGAGGAATTAAACAGGATGCAGTTGTTTGAAATTCTCTTAGTTCAGCCTGTGTAAATGCCTCCATTATCCACCTCCATTATCTGTTTTAATGATCTATTCCTACATGTTGATGATTCGAAGTTCTTTCTGGCTTTAACTTCTCCACACACCTTTGCACTAAAAAATATTTAACTGCCTGCTAGACACAGGCACCTCATAGGGTGCCTAAAGCTGAACTCATTATCCTTCTCCCCAACATGCACAGGCTCTCAGCAGTGGTTCTACCACGTAAGTCGCGTAAGCTTGAACCTGTGTCACCTTCAACTCTGCCTCTGTCTCACTTTCTGACCTGAATGTGTCTCCACATCCTGCCAATTTTACCTTCTATTAACTCCTTAGTCTATCCCTGCTATTGCTTACCTAGGTCAGATCCCAATTATCTCTCACCAGAAAGACTGCACTTGTCTCCCCGCTGGTCTCCCTGATTCTATGAATTTCAAACTCCATTCTCCAAACAATGGAGAATAATCCAACTAAATCTAAGTTTGGCTGTTTAATTTCCCCACTGAAACCCTTCAGTGGCTCTTCCTCTCTTTCTTACTCAATCACAAATTATTAAACGTACTACAATACCAGCCTTTGGGAATCTGGCTCCAGCTTCTCTCTCCCTTTAACCTATAGACTACTCCCTTCTTGGAAGGTCCCTCTTACTTCTTTTCACCTACTAGCATGTACTCGTCCCTTAAGACTGTTCTCCTTCAAGTGACTTTCATGGCCCCAAGCTCCTAGCAAGATTACATCATCTTGCTAAGGGTCGTGCGAGCCTACCTATCCCAACCACATTGCTGTGTCTAAGTGTCCTCCATATTTAGCATGTGAGCTCCTTGAGGGTAGTATTTGTGTCTTATATCTCCAGTTCATAATCTAATGATTCTCACAAGGTAAGACTTTGATAAATATTGAAGAACAAATATATGGAGTTCAAAAGTGAGAGCTGACGGTCTAATACCAGAAAACTGTAAGTCAAAGATTGTAGCTATAATAATAAAGAAAGCCCCATTATATTCCCTAAGGCAAATTTCTATTTTTTCCATTATCCTTAATTTCAATTCTTATAGTGCTTCTCATATTCCTGAAATAATATCAATTCTTTTGAGAATACCAGACAACTGTAAGTGATCCTTCTATCCTCTCTCCTCTTGACTGAAAATTAACTTTATCTTCAGCCACAGGAAAACATGTCTCTTTCTCTGATTTCGATTGTCCTATAAAAAAGCTCCTGATCCTCACCTGGCCCTTCTCTCTTTCCAAATCCCGCTTCTTCACTTTTATCTCAGAAATAGTCCTTGGATTTATTGCCTCCTCTAAGTTCTCGGAGCCAGTGCTATAGTTCAGGTCTTCATCATCCCTCATTTAGACTATTTTAACAACCTCCTAACTAACCTCTCCTCCTTTAGTCTCTCCCCTTAATAATCTGCTTTTTTTTTCTTTTTCTTTTGAGACAAGGTGCCACTCTGCCACCCAGGCCAGAGCACAGTGGCTTCATCATAGCTCACTGCAACCTCAAACTCCTGAGCTCAAGTGATCCTCCCACCTCAGCCTCCCAAGTAGGTGGGACTACATGCAAACGTCACCACGCTGGCTACTTTTTAAATTTTTTTGTAGAGACAAGGTCTCTGCTATGTTGCACAGGCTGGTCTCAAACTCTTGGGCTCAAGCGATCCTCCCATCTCAGCCTCCCAAAATGCTGACATTACAAGCATGAGACACCACTTTTTATAATGCCAGCCAATAATAATCCACTCTTTATACTGCCTGAGCTCTAACCAAACCTGATCATATCTTAAAATCTTCTCATGTGAATAAGAAAAAGTTCAAACTTCTTAGTCTGAAATTCAAGGATATTGTCTTACCCCATCCTACCTTTCTAACCTCACCTTCATTGGTGCATTCTAGAATCACATCAATCTGCCAATCACTTCTTAGCAAGCTATGGTGTGCCACATCTCACCAATTTTGGTCATGCTGTTTCTTTGACGTTAGCCCTTGGTCAACTTAAGAAAAATCCATACTTGTCCTTCAAGAAGACCCAGTTCAGATGAGCTTCTCCTCTATAAAACCTTTCACCTGTCCAATTACAAAATGTGACTATGCTCAGGGTTTCCAAAGCATTTATACACCTGGTATGGCACACAAAATATTAGATCTATCTCCACTATAAAATGGAAACTCCTAGAAAGAAAAGGCTTTGAATATTTACTGCCTAAGATAAAGCCTGAGGCAAAACAAGTGCTCAAAAAAGTGCTTATTGAATTAAACTGTCTTCATTACATAAGAAACCCTTATAGGCAGGAACAAGTCTTAGCACTGAATTTTCAGTAGCACCTAACACAGCTCAAAAATCAAGATAAATTTGTGAAATAAAAGAATTAGACCCTTTTGGGGACAAATATGTAGAATTAGGTAAGTTAACATGAAATACTCTGAAAACGTGAATATGTCCAAAACGATTTCAACACTTATTATGAAACATTTCTGGCATACAAAGACTAAAGCAGGTCTACTCCGGCATGATACTGAACAGTAACTCTTGTTATGCGTCCACTGCAAGATCAAAACCAAAATTAAAAGTGTTCGGAAATTTTCATAGCAATCTAACACGGCTGAGACATACAAATGCACAAGCAGTGGGCTTATCTCACTGAAGAGGGTACTGGCTGGTTTGGTCTTGTCAAATTCGGTGTAAGTGGCACATGGGGCAAGAACTGCAAGCTAGTCATAGCTCAACAGGATCACTTATCTGTCCCTGACAGACTGGAAATAAAAATAAATCTTTCACCTGAGACAGTTTAAGAAGCACCAGCAAAGAGAAGAAACTCCTGTGTACCACAACCAATTTCTTCATATTAATGTTTACCTTCCATATTTTCTTGAGACCTTTTCTCCCTATGCCATAAAACATCAGACACAGTTGAAACCAACTCTGTACCCTGCCCCAATCCTCAAGTCTCCCTTCCCTCTCCAATGTGACTTTTTAAATAGGCTACTGTCAAAGAAAAATCAGTGCTGGATAGTAAAGCAATACAGAGATTTTATTCAGGACTATTGCAATAAGGGAAAAGAGCTCAGTGTAAAACAGGGCTCAACTCCAAATAGCATAGGCAAGTGGGAATCTGTAGCCAAAGGGTAGGGTGGTGGTCAGTAAATGGAAAATTACTAAGAGGAAATATCAGGGCTAAGGGAGACTCTGGCTAAACCAACCTAACAGCATTCTTCCTGAAGACAGACCAGGGTGATCAGACATCACCTGGGGGATGGTGGCGGATGAGGAACCCCATTAGCTATTGAGGGTGATCAGATACGAAGGACAAGGATTATGGCTAAATTGACTTAGGAGGTTCTTGCTTAAATGTGACTCTAAAAAGGAGCACACAGGTGGGCCTTGTTGGGGACAGGGAGAGGGTTCAGAAGTCTGACTAAAGTTTGGTCAAGCAAAGAATCTTTGTCACGACTAAATCCTGTATAGTCGTCACATGAAATTTTCCTGTTGAGGTTTAAGGTAAACCTCCAGCTAATTTAATATTATGTGAAACGTGCTGTGCCCCCTATCTGTGACCCTTCAGCTATGAGTGACAGAGTTGAATGAACAACTAAGGGACATCTCCGGCCTGCACCTTCAGAGGGAGAAACACCTTACTGAAATGCCCACAACTTAAAAGTATTAAAGAGCATGTCGTATAAGTGTAGAAAGAAAACACAGAGAACTGATTTCTACTAATAAAACAGGCTTTCTAAGAACGTTGGGATGATGGGACTTAACTATAAAAGATGCTTATTTCAGTGTTAGAGGTTAGCTTGGAGAAGACACAGGAGAGAGAAATGCCTGAAATAACAGGTGGAAGGTATGTGCCTTCCACAGTTAATCAAATGGGCACTGCAATGCCAACATGCTTCCTGAAACTCAAACCTTCAGTTTTGCATTGCTGCCAACTCATTTTCAAAACATTCACTGCTAATCAAACTTGTTTGGCTGCCTCCTTATCGAAACTTTACAAAACTTTAATTTCAGCCTCATGAGCCCTGCAGCTGTAAATTAATTGAATAAAATTTACAAACATTATGCAGTGAGATAAAGCACTTTCGAAGTCTTTTCCCTATTCAGTTGACTTAGCTGCCTAGCATGCCAGTTTTGCTTGACATGAGTTCAGAGCCCCTGGAAACCTTCCTAATCCCACTCTCTAGGCTTTGTGTCTATTCATGGAGCCATGTTAACCCATATCTGGAAAATTAATAAACTTCAGATGGGTTTAAGCACTCAAAATACTCCTGATACTTCTTGCCATTCATTATATTATAGACATCCTTTGCAATAAGAGAATCCTCCTTAAAAAACCACAACAGCAGATAAAATCCCTGAGGTTTTAAGTGAGCAACAAAATATCTCATTTAAGATTACTGCAGCCTAAAGCCGAAGCCAGGAATTAAATTTGCTGAAGGTGAAATCGCCTATGGCTTGGATAAATACAGATTTGCCCCACACTGATTTCTGAATTTACCCATTTTACAAAGATAGTGCAAAATTATCAGGATTTTTAAACAGCAAGGCAAGTAAAACTGATTGCTCCTGTGTCTGCCAACTGTATCAAGTGAGTCAGCTAATCAGTGGTTACATACATCATGCTGACAGAAGAGAAAAGACCATTAACTTTCTGAAATAAGAAGTCCTAATATACAGAGGTGCCATAATTCACTTGTGATTTCCATAGTTACCAAAGAATTGAAATCCCCCAGCCCCCGGTGGTTTTCACAGCCCAACTGCCATCCCTTCCAACTGAGGTCAAGTCTTTTACCTTCCATTTTCATCAATTTTATCGACACCTGGAAGTCTTCTGGCCCATGTGGAGCCATGGAGAAGGTTATAAAGCTTCTGACTTACGTCAGAAAAATCGGGTTTGAAACAACCTCTGATACTAACTGCTAAGGGGTATTTTATACATTCTTTAAGCCTGTGGTCCCAAACCCCTGGGCCACAGACTGGTACTAGCCCATGGCCTGTTAGAAACCAGGCACACATACAGCAGGAGGTGAGGGGAGGGGAAGCAAGAGAAGCTTCATCTGTATTTACAGCCATTTCCCATAGCTCACACCACCGCCTGAGCTCTGCCTCCTGTTATATCAGCAGCGGCAGTAGATTCTCATAAGAGCAGGAACCCTACTGTAAACTGCATATGGGAGGGATCTAGGTCACTTGCTTCTTATGAGAATCTAATGCCTGATGATCTGAGGTGGAGCTGAGAGGGTGATGCTAGTGCTGGGGAGTGGCTGCAAATGCAGATGATCATTAGCAGAGAGGTTTGACGGCACAATAAATGTAATGCACTTGAATCATCGCAGAACCACCCCGGACCCTTGCTCCCAGCCCCAGTTCATGGAAAACTGTCTTGCATGAAACCGATCCCTGGTGCCAAAAAGGTTGGGGACTTCTGCTTTTAAGCTCTCTGAAACATTGTTCCCAGTGGTAAAGTGGGGATAACAACAGCTCTCAAGTAGAGTTGGTGTGGATGGTGGATGTGAAATAAGAGAAAGTAATGCAAGAATTGGGCACATGATAGGCTCTCAACAACAAAAACCTTTTAAAATGTAAATGTGTCTATTTTTCCCTTCTTTAGAAAACAAACAAAAAATGAAGCCAACATATCTCACTGCAGATTGCTCTTTAAATATGTGACCTGATACTAAAACCAGGTAAATTCACAGTCAAACAGAGTCTTTTTATAAGTTAATAACAGAAAAGACCAGAATATCTGGTAGTTGATGGCTACAGAAGTGATTGCTTCCCTTGGAACAAGAAATGGACAAAGCAGAGTGGATAGAGTAAATCCTTAAAATAAATGTTCATATCTTCCCTTAGTAATTCTGAACAATGGGAAAATTAGCTAATTCAAACAAAGTCCATTAAATAAATAAAATCCCAACACTTGTCTTTTCTGGACAAAACGCAGATGGAAACAATACAAAAGATTGCTAATGCTTTGGCAAACTAACCATTCTTCCACATGCCATCCACAAAAGCCCACCAGACCTCCAGCTGTGATGATGCCATCAGAACCCTCTATGGCAAATTATAAGTGTATTTAACTCAAGACCAGAAAACAGAGAGTATTTTTAAAAAACCAAAAACTCCAAATAAATAAATCTAGAAAGGAATAACTGTTTATATCACACAGCCATAGGTTCAAATAGCCAGAAGTAAAGAAGGAAAAAATAGGTATGCATTTATGCACTTCATCATGTAATCTCTAAACAGTAAGAACCTTATTGAGTTGTTACTAAGGAAACAGCCATATTTAGACCTAGGTAGTTTCTGGAAAATGGAAGTCCAGAGAAATTTGACCATAAAATGAAAAGTATGACTGATTTTCAGAATTAGTCTTGTTTGTGACAAGAAACAAAAGTCTTCTTGGGCAAAGGAAAAATTCAGAAGAGGAATTATGTAGATTGCTGATGCATCCATTCAAACATCCAAATATTTACAAAGTACCTACTACATACCAAGCACTGTGCCAGGTGCTGTGGAACAACCAGAACCAGCAAAACTTGTCTCTGACCTCAAGGACTTTACAGTCCAGAGAAGTCCTGGCAATTAGAATACAAAGGCATAAGAGCTATTTCAGAGAGGGGCACAGGTTATGTTACAAATGCAGGTATCTTAGAAAATTATCCTGCTTACAACCTCAGGAAAGAGATTGTACCCTCCCACAATTAATGCTATTAACATCCACCCAGTTTCTCAAGCTCACTCTCTTCTAAAATCCTTATTTTACAAAGTTCTACATCTACCCCTTAAATAGCACACAAATTGATTCTGACATCACAATCACTTCCTGCTTCCTAAAACTTCCTCTACATCTTCTATTATAAATTCTTCCCAATTAGTGTCCCTGTCCTTCATTTTATTTGTTATTTACTACTTAGTTAACTGAAATATTTTTCTCAAACATGAATCTGATTTTACTCCCTTTCTTTAAAACCTTTAGTAGTGCCTGTTGAGTACGGGATGAAGTTCAAATTACTTAGTGCAGCCCAGCTTAGCCCAGCCAGCAAGACAAATGCTAGCTTTATTTTCCCCCAAGCAACCTAAGACAAAGACAACACAGTAAACTCAGTATTAACAGACCCCTATCCTCTCTCAGGTCTCCACTGTTTTGCACAAGCTATTCCCTCTTCTTAGAAGACCCTTTCCCTCTCCTCTTTGCCCAGCCACTTCTTTTTCTTTCTTCAAATGCACTATCTTCCGTGTAGTCTTCTTCAACTCTAGGCAGGGTTATATTTTTATTCTGTGCCTATATAACACTCTGTATATGCCATGAAACTACACTCAATATATTGGTGTAAGTTTGTCTTTTTTCTTCCTGGACTGTGAGCACCTTGAATTAAGGGACAATTTCTTAATCATCTCCCAGAACCTAACACAATGCATAACACTAAGAATATATCTGATAAAAATCTAATGAATGAACTAAGAGAATTACTAATCCATTCTAAATGCAAGTCTAATAAAGGAAATCACTGCTTATTAGGTGAGGACTGTATCATGTTACAAAGATAAAATTATGATGGGCCTGATAAAGAAATACTGTTATAGTCTTAGAAACAGCACACATACAAAATTTTTTATAAATGGATTCCTTACCATTCAACTGCACCAGCCTAACAAAGAGTGGCCCTATAGTAGTCCCTTTGCAGTTTGCAATTCACTGGAGGTTCAAAGATAGCTGAAGGGAAAACAAGACTGGTATCTGACAAACTTATTGTTAAGCTTAAAGTCAGATTTTATTAGAAAAATAAATAAATACAGTGTATCTTAAGAATCTGAAAGAAGGAAAAAAATCCCCCTCTGCAGCTGAAATCTCTTTATAGACAAGATAGACAAGAAAACCTTAACTGTTTGCTGGCTTACAGGAAAGCCATTAGTCTGCACTTACAACTTCAGGTTTCATCAGCCACTTCACATATCCAGCTCTCAGAGAAAAATGAATAGAAGCCTCTGAGTTAGTTTTCATTTACAACCAAACCACTGCTTATAGATCTCCTGGTCTCCAGGTTTGTTTGTTTCACTAAAATAAATTTCTCCTGGAGCTGAAAGTGCATACCAGGGGGCTGCTCAGGTGGAAAGCAATCCAGCTTTACTGTGAGGATGTCAGTTTGCCATGTTGGAGTCCCCAGGAAGAAGCAGAGACCTGGGCAAAGGCTCAGGAGTATGCGCCCTTCTTAAAGGCCCTAGAGCTCCCCATCATATGTTACAGGAAGGCAGAATTACTTGGGGATGAGGGTAGGAGTTGAAACAAGCAGTGGTGACACTGGTTTAAAAAGATGGCACTTCAGCTGCAACCACAATAGGTAATGTCTCTTCACTCACATATCCAAGCTAATTCCCATTCAGCAATGTTCACCTACAGTAAGGTAGGCAAACTCTCAGAAACCACAGAGCTTGGCAACAAGTGAATGGAAACTGGAAATTACAGCACATGCCATTAAGTAGGAATCAGAAATCAGAAATCAGGTTCTATCTTGGCTCAGTCTCGAATAACTAGATGTGTGGTCTTGGACAAGTCTTGGGCAACCTTTCGAGGATTCATTCTCTTCATCTGTAAAGTAAGAGTCTAATCAGATGATCTCTTAGGTCTCTTCTAATCCTAAACTACTATAATTCCATGTTCTGAACCATGAACATTAGGATTTTAGATATTTCTCAAATATAAATTTAAAAGAGAATCTGTCATTAGGAGATTTCCTCTTTCACTGTCCATGAGATAAATCACCAAATCCTTGCACAAAGAGAAACAAATACGAACTACATCAGAAATGACAAGTAAGCCTTACCACAGACACTGACCAATATATAATATCCTAGTATAGCACAGCATTCACAGAACAGAAAATGCCCTGGGCTTTTACACCCTCCTCAGTAGCTCATTAAGAAATTTCATCCCCAAAAGAGACAATCCACATGCTTATGTTTTTCTAAAGAGAATTCAGGTGCTTTCACCATTGATGCTCTCTCCAAGGGATCCCATGGAATCCTCCCAGTGTCAACCTAACTTAAGGACTACTAAACTTAATGCTCTCTTACTTTAACTCAGGAAAAAATTATCTCAAAAGCTACTCATATGAGCCAGTGTTGCTGAAAACAACCATGCTGAGTTAGCAGTGGTCCTTTCCATGCTACACAAACAAAAGATGCCTATGGCGACAGGTTTCAGTGCAGCCTGCAGAATTTTCTCTTTGCCTTGCCACTCTTCTTCTGGATATCTTTGCTCAAAGCGAAGTTTATTTGTGGTATGTATCTATTATTCCTCTTTATAAGCTCTTCTGCCTTAGGAGGACTGGTTTCATTCATGTGGTAATGTCTCCACACAGTTCATGACTAGACTGTATGGTTCTTCCTTCTAGGCTTCTCGTGACAAGGGCACCTCATAGCGCCTGACAGTCACCAAAATGGTGGACATCCTCTTTGCATCCCACAGCATTCTGCTAGTTTATGCAACACCATAGTCACAGCCATTTATCAGGAGTGGCCCAACAACAGTGCTTTTCCCAGACTACTTTACCATGTGGAGTGAACAGTAGCGTCAGCAACAAATCTGCTCAGTCTAGAGCTAATGTAAGACCTTGCTTATGATAGACCTTCAGGAGCTGCTTTAATTTATGCAAACTGCATGGAAATTTATTTAGTAGGAATACTGCTCATATTACATTATGCTTAAACTTGGAAAGGATTCTGTTTTTTCAATGCAGGGTGTTTACCCTGGCTAGAGTGGGATACATACTCCTGACACACATGAAATTGCTAAGTTCACTACAAAGGCTTCTCAAGTGCCACCAAGCTAGCAAGGGTAGCAAGCAAATATGACATACTCTACCCCTCAAAGCAACCTTCTTATTTTTGGAGTGTTTAACTCATAGAATGGTTGGTTTATTTTCAATAGATTAAAGCTATATTACATGTTATAACTAACCTCAACTCTATACTTATGAGCTAATTTTTCAGAAGTTAAGATAAATTACCAGACAGAAAGAGGAGCCAACCTCCATTTTCTTAAAGCTACAAAATTTGAACTGTTTTCTCTAGGGTTTCCATTAACTGTTGTGAAAAAATTCAGTATTTGTTAATTTTGGAAGAATTTAAAAAGAGGCCAAATGTTCTTATAAATATATGTTAAAATTTTGGTTCTATAATTAGTGTATTTGGATTACTTTATTTGCTTTCCTCCAAATCAATTCTTTACTGAATTCTCCCAGATTAGGTTAATAAGTAGGTTTTAAGAGAAGCGTACTGATGATACACGTAGATTGCTAACAGAAAAGGGATCAAAGCTAAACGGATCCAGTTTTTCCTGCTTTCATGTGCTACATAAGACAAGGCTTATGACATTGTGAATTATGTGTATTTTGGAAACCCAAGCTTAGAGAAGTAACATTCTGTTTGCTGTCAAAAGAGAAAGAATGTAAAAAACAAAGTATACTAATGCATTTTTTAAAATATCCTTGGAAAATGGCCAGGTGCTATAGGTCACACCTGTAATCCTAGCACTTTGGGAGGCTGAGGCAGGAGGATCACATGAGGCCAGGAGTTTGAGACTAGCCTAACAACAGTGAGATCCTGTCTCTACAAGAAATAAAAAAACAATTAGCCGAGCATGGTGGCATGTGCCTGTAGTCCCATCTATTCAGGAGGCTGAGGCAGGAGGAACATTTAAGCCTAGGAGTTTGAGGTTGCAATGAGCTATGATGACACCACAGCACTCTAGTCTGGGAAACAGAGTGAGACCCTGTCTCAAAAAAACATATACATATACACATACACACACACACACTTGAAAAGAAAAGAAGCTATTTCACTTAATGCTATCTTATAAAATAGCAATGCTTCAGTAATATATTTTTACAGAAATAATTCAGCTTCTTGAGGCACAGGTAAAAATACTAATGAAGATTAAACTTTTTAGAGTTGTTTTATAAAAAAATAGAATGAATTTAATAAAAAGAGACAATCCTATATTTTCCACTAGAATTGCTGCCAAAGAGAATACATATTTTAAGGATTGAGGCTTAGAATTGTTTTTCACATAAAAAACAGAACAAAACCCATCATCAATCTGAAAAAAATATATTTAAAAACAAGGAATTCTAGTTAAGTGGCTATAAACTAGACAAATTAATAAGTGTCACACGGAGATAAAGTAAGTCTTGGTAGGAAGAAATGTGTAAAATATTTTTTTGCTCCTAGATGGATTGCTGTTTAAAACAAAGAACTTTATTTTCACCAAGAAATCTGAAATACAAAAAAGCATCAGTAATGGTATTGTTCTCATTTTGTTAAAATGGTACAAGGAGTTAAAGAGAACATCTCTGGCTTTCAAAGTCCTTAAATAGGAAAGCCATAGTTTTTCACATTGTATTATAATTTTCTATTTGCATAGTATTATCTTCTCCCATAAACAGTGAAATTCTTGTGGGCAGGAACATCTGCTTCCTGGTTACCCTGTATCTTCAGCACCTGTACGGTCATGACTGGCACACAGAGAGACTTTAAGTACAGCAACTTATAATCTCATACTTCAATCTGTTAGAAAGAGGCTGTGGGTAACAATAAACTAATACCTGCTTAGAAATGATCACCTCATTCTGCTCTTTTTCCAACGCCCACTCTGTGCTGAATCATCATCAACAGATAACAGATGTGGCCATTTTCTTAGCACTCCTTGTGAAACTATTTAGGAATTCACAAAAGAGAAGTCCACCAGGCATCATAGTGACGGTATTTCTTGGAGATGCTATGCAGTTTTTCATGGTGGGACCTACAACTTAAACTTGCAGCACTAACAGAACTCTATTATCAAGAGGAGGCAAAAGCACTAAATTCAGATGGACTCCGACGGAGGACAGTTTTAAGAATTTATACAGAGATACTTTAGCTACCAGCCAAGATGGAGTAATAGGAACCAGATTTACCCTTCCACATGAAACAACCAAAAACAATGGTTTTCATGATATTGAATGAGAACAGCAATCACTGAGATACGGGAATCAAACAAGAGGATTGAGCCAACTTATTAATTAAGAAAGTTTCCAGGCCACAGCACAGGGAGGTAGAAGCCAACTAGAGCCTGATGGAGTCCCTGAGTTAAGGTGATGGAGCTAAGAGAACAGGGAGATCAAGAAGGCTACAGTCCACAGGTCAGAATACCAGAAAGGAACTAACTGCACAGAGAGAGAACTCCAAAAATGTGTTGGTGGTCATCCTCAAGTTTTCAACAGAATACATGCACATGAGGACAACACCCAAGGCTGGGGACAGAATCGAATGAAAGGATTAGAGGTAACGGTACCAGGAATTCAAATAAGGCCAGGAATGGTGCTGTTCCCATCTGCCAGAGTACAAAGCCTCAAGATTCATGGGGTATTGGACAGAAGACCCAAGGAGTCTTGACTCTGTAACTTGCGCTAGACTAAACATTGCTCTGGTCCCACATTAAAAGACACACCCCTACCCAAACAAAACGGTTTTCAAGTAATTTAACTATGCTCCAAGAAAAAAAAAAAATCTCAAGAATAATTTTAGGGGGGAGATTAAAGATGGCGGACGAGAAAAGCCGCCAACCAGAGTGGCTCCACAAAAAAGACAGATTTTAGAAGAAAGTGGAAGAAATAAGCAAGCTGACAAGCATACATCGGACGAGGGTCAGAAGGAGGGGTACCTGAGACTATGAGAGACTCCACGGGAGGAGGCTACAGAGGAGAACTGGAAGGAGAAAGCCCACGAGAAGCTTGGAGACTGGCGACAAGGATTGGTGGAGCAGCTAACTCCCCTCCCTTGCATCTCAGAATGCTGGTGGGCTCCTGGGCAGTTGGAGAGACCTGCTAACACCAGCCCAGAGATGGCTGCTGCCGGTGAGCGGTGAGCCTCTTGTGGACACGGCACCAGGCTCCCGGCTCCCCGGGGACACCTCCCAGCCCACACACTCAAGCCGATTGGCAGACGCCATATTGCCTCATTCT
>CAUYRT010008319.1:0-34187 GCA_963574885.1 Lepilemur ruficaudatus | reverse complement strand
CAATTAATTTCTTTCTATTTATAGTAGAGACGGGGTCTCACTCTTGCTCAGGCTGGTTTCGAACTCCTGACCTTGAGCAATCCGCCCGCCTCGGCCTCCCAGAGTGCTAGGATTACAGGCGTGAGCCACCGCGCCCGGCCTCCACTGACCCTTGACTTCTCCCAACCCCATCCTTGTGCCCTTAGTGTTCCTGCATAATTGTCCTATTCAGGATTCCTGATCTCAGTGCCTGATCCCTAGATCCTACAATCTCCCACCCCTATCTTCTACCCTGGGCATCAGTGGCCTGCCAGGGCAGACAGAGGAACCTGGTGCCATGACCCACTTTAGGGCCCTGCCCAGGTCCTCAGGGTTGTAGGTGTCCCTGCCCTGTGAACTCTCAGTGGCCTCGTGAAGGTCACTGATAGACGCTGGGCGTTCTTGCTTAGGTGCAGCCGCCACTCGGAGTGCTCCAGGGGCCAGGGCCCAGAGCAGTGGCTGTGGAGCTTCCAGCCTGAGCTGGGCTGTCTGCGAGTGGCAGCCATGAGTCCTGCCAACATCAGCCGAGAGGAGAGGAGGGAGGTGAATGACCAGATAGGTGGGCCCCTGGTGGGGAGGGCTCCAGGGATCAAGGTTGTCAAGTACACCAAACACTGCGTGGCCTTGCACAAATCACTTTTCCTGGAACCTCAGTTTCTTCATCTGTTACTAACTTGGGCCAGAGGGTGTTTGTGAAGACTTGGGGGCTGGTGGCTGCTGGTGCTTGCCCACGTTGGTGCCCCACAAATGTGAGTCCTGGCATGCTGTCCAATGGCCTTGACAATGTGTTCTGGGCTTTCTTGGCAGGTTTTCTTGTCGGTGCCAGACCTGCCACCCTTGTGGCCAGGGGAGTCATACTCTTGCCACTTTGGGGAATATCAGAGTCCTGCCCTGCTGACTGGTTCTGGTGTGATGTGCCCCTCCCCAGACCCTAGTGAAGCCCCAGTGCTGCAGAGAGGAGCTGGTGGGTGAGAGAAGGGGTCAGCCCTGGGGCTTGAGAGCCCTGCCCTCTCCCAGGGATGTGGTTGGGGTGATGTGTAAATCCAGGCAAGGAGCCTTGAATCGATGCCTTTCTCCGAGGCCTCTCACTGGTCCCCACTGCCCAAAGTTTCCATTCTGTGCCTGGATTCTCCTCCTCATTCGGCATCTCAGGATGTGGGCTCTGGGTCTGAGCTCATCATTACGTTGCTCAGCCCCGGTCCTCTCTTCCCCTTTGCAGACCATGTCTCTGTGACTGTGGAGCTCAGGTTTGGCACCGTCGTGATCACACAAGCTTCCGTCTCTTTCTATGACTGTGTGGCAGTCACTGAGCTCCGCCCATCTGCACAGTGAGTTCCTCACCCTACCCCCTAGCCCTGGGCTGCCCCATGGTGAGCCGTGCCCCATGGCTGTACTCTGTGCAGGTGTCAGGCCTGCGTGAGCAGCCGCTGGGGGTGTAACTGGTGCGTCTGGCAGCACCTGTGCACGCACAAGGCCTCGTGTGACGCCGGGCCGATGGTGGTGAGCCAGCAGGTAAGCATACCTCTGGGCTGGGCCACACGGCGGGGGCCGGGGGGGGGTTCGGATTCCCAGTGTGAGGGTTCTCCTGATGGCTGGGGGTCTGTGTGTGACAGACTCACTGGCAAACGGCTGCTGATACGTCCTGCCTGTTTCGGGAGAGGACTTTTGTAGCTGAGAGGCAGGGGAGGTGTGGCCTTCGTGCCCTTCCTCAGCACAGACACCCCTGGAGCCTGCCCCCCACTTCTCCTTTTGAGAATTAATGGGCTGTTTTTGTTTCTCTTTTCCTTGGTCTCCTTTCCTCTTAACATACCCTTTGCCTGCCTGCCTCCTGCTCCTGCGCCTGCCTGCTGAATGGCCCTTCCCATCTTTCCCTGCCTCCCCCCTCAGAGCCCGCTTCTTTCTCTAGCCCCTCCTGCAAGAGATGCACCCACCTCCTTCCCACCCAGAGCCCCCAAAGTCCCGGTCACCCCTGCTCCTGACACCCTTCCTGTGGTGCCTGGGGCTCCCTCCATTGCCTTAACCTCAGACTTCCCACCTGGGGCCAGGCCTTCCCCTCTCAGCCCCTGGGGGCCATGGGCAGGTCTCGGCCCCATGCCTTCCCCCACCTCCACAGAGTCACCTCTCCATGAGAAGCCCTCCCTTCCCAGCTCCCCCAACAGACCTGGAACCACTGTCCCTGCTCCTGCTGACTTCGGACCCACGGCCACATCTGAGGACCTCTCAGCTGCTCCCCCATCACCCTCAGATGCAGCAGCAGTGCCCCCTGCAGACCCTGGCCCTAAGGCCTTTCCCTCTGTGGTACCCCTGGACCAGCCCCCTGGCACTGCTCCTGCCACCCCTTTCCCAGGGGCCACAGGCTCCACGAAGCCTGCTCTGGACTGGCTCATAAGAGAAGGCGGCGAGCTGCCCGAGGCGGACGAGTGGACGGGGGGTGACGCGCCCACCTTCTCCACTTCCACCCTCCTCTCAGGTGATGGAGACTCAGCAGAGCACGAGGGCCCTCCCGCCCCCCTCATCCACCTGTCCAGCCTCGACTACCAGTATGACACCCCCGGGCTCTGGGAGCTGGTGAGGCCCTGCCCAGGAAGGAGGCCTCAGGAGGGGATGTGGGAAGACGCAGCCCCTTGCCTGCCTTGCGATTCTGCACTGGAGGGGATGGAGGGACAGGGTAGGGGCTGCAGCCCTGCACCAGCCTTGCCCCTGGAATCTGGCAAGGCAAAGGGCTGAGGTGGGCAGGGTGGGCTCCATAGGCTGCCTTGCTCTCGGTGCATGCAGGAGGAGGCGAACTGGGGGGCAAGCTCCTGCCCTTGTGTGGAGAGTGTTCAGGGTTCCACGCTGATGCCCGTCCACGTGGCGCGGGAGGTCCGGCTGCTTGGCAGGAATCTGCACCTTTTCCAGGTGGGTGTGTCCTGCCTGCTACTGTCCTTGCGGGCTTCTTGGCTGTTGACAAACTATACACAAACCCTGGGGCCAGAAAGAGGGCATGGCCCCAGGGCTCAACCCCAACCCAGAGACTGTGCTGGGGGACCTGTGGGACTCTCTGGGACCAGCTCCTAAAGCTGCCCCAACAGCTGTGTCCTCTTCCCCCAGGACGGCCCAGGAGACAATGAGTGTGTGATGGAGCTGGAGGGCCTTGAGGTGGTGGTTGGGGCCCGGGTTGAGTGTGAGCCGCCTCCAGATACCCAGTGCCACGTCATATGCCAGCAGCATCAGGTGCAGACCATGAGTACTTGGGTGGGCAGGGGTGCCCTGGCCACAGGCTGGCTATCAACCTTAGTTGGGTGTACCACACTTGTATAAGTGAATCTGGGTACCCCATCTCTGACCTCTGTGTGCTGCATGGGGTCCCTGTGTCCCAGCTCTGACATTTAACTTGAGAGCCCATGGGGTCCCTATACTCCACTTCTGCCTTTAACCTCCAACCTTGTGACCCCAGGGGTCCCTGCACTCCAGCTCTGGCTTCTGACCCTGTGTTCCTGTAACTAGTCATTTTGGTGCTTTCTCTGACCACCACCTCCCCAGGCCTGATGCTTCCCCCACCCAGGCTCTGACCCCACTCTCATTTCTCCAGCTTAGCTATGGGGCTCTGCAGCCAGAGCTGCGTGTAGGGCTGTTTCTGCGTCGGGCTGGCCGTCTGCGTGTGGACAGTGCTGCGGGGCTGCATGGTGAGCTAACTGGCGGCCGTTGGGGCTGGCTGGTGGTAGCAGGGCTGCCTCTCCAGGCCTGCCTCCCACATTTGTCTCTGCCACCCCCAGTGGTACTGTATGACTGTTCTGTGGGACACGGGGACTGCAGCCGCTGCCAAACTGCCATGCCCCAGTATGGCTGTGTGTGGTGTGAGGAGGAGCGTCCACGTTGCGTGGCCCGGGAGGCCTGTGTCAAGACTGAGGCTGTGGCCACCCAGTGCCCTGCGCCCATCATCCACTCGGTGTGTCTAAAAGCTGGCGTGTCTCTTCCTCACTGTTGCCCTTGGAGGGGAGAATGCGGGGGCCCAAAGGTGGGAGACTGGAGCTACCTCTCCAGGTGGGTGGAGGTGAGCAGTCCTTGTCCTGGAACAGGTGGAGCCACTGACTGGACCTATAGACGGAGGCACTCGTGTCACCATCAGGGGTTCCAACCTGGGCCAACATGTGCAGGATGTGCTGGACACGGTCAGGGTGGCTGGAGTGTCCTGTGCTGTGGACGCCCAGGCATATGAGGTCTCCAGCAGGTGAGCCGGACCCATCGGGAGCAGGGCAGACCCCAGGGGATGCCATGGTTGGCTCTCCTGCCTAGGGCATCCCACCCACCACTTGTCTGCCCTGCCCTCTCCTTTCCTTGATTCTGGTCACAATGCCTCAGTGCTGGGGTTGCCGTTGGGCCCTGGAGCATCCATGTTAGCTTCCTACTCAGACCTACAGGTTCCTGGCATGGGCTGTTGGGGGATCATTCCTGGGCCTGTGTGGGGCAGGGTCACTGCCCAGAGCTGACTGGTGGCTCTGCTTCCTGGCTCCGCTTAGGTGTTCTTACCTGGCTTTCTGAGTGACCATGAATATAGTCATGGCAGCAGGGGCCTCAGATCCCAGACAGCTGTGTTCAGGGACTGCCCTTCTCTCCAGCTGACCCTTCTTCCCCTAGCACTGCCCTGGGCCACTGGGGTCCTCAGGAGGGTAGACTTGTGGCACACTTGCTGAGGGCCAGGCCCCTTTGTCCCAGTCTCTGGGGATCCCTTTTGCCTTCCTGGTGCTCATGGCTCACTGAGATTCTGGGTCATGGTAACCTGGCCAGCGGTTGCAGGGTCCCAAAGGTGCATGAACAGGACATTCTCAAGGAGATATCAACAGAGCTCAATCCTGGCTGAATGTCACAGTAACCCAGAGAGCCTGTCCAAAATCAGCACAGAGCAGATCCTCACTCTGCCCTCAGAGATCTGGGTTCATGGGGCTTGTAGTGGGCCTTGCAGTCTGTATTTGAAGCAAAGAACCACTTTGCTAGAGCACAGTTTCCCCCGAATATGTTGTAACTGAGAACTAAAGTGACTATCTAGACGGTTAATGATTCCATAACCATAAGACTATAGTAACTTATGACATGATTTCTTACGAAGAGATTAAAATGTATTCTGGATGGAGCCTCCCCTGGGTAGTTCACACATTGCTTGTTCTGGTTTCCTGGAGTGTTTACAGTGACCGTGACAGTGTCACAGGGTCAAGCCACTGTAGGCTTAACATTCTGGAAACTAATTTGCCTGCGCTTCTGTTTTCTGGCTAAGGACCAGCATTTTCTTAGACTGTTCACTAGCCCTTCACTTCTATTCCCCAGATCTGACTAGAGGCTTTCAGGGACTTTTTTCATGAAGAAATCAAGTTTCTACCACTTTGAGAGTGGGCACTGTGCACATGGTCATGGTGGAGGACCCAGGCGGCTGGCTGGGCCACTCACTGGCTCAGCAGCTCACCCCCACAGCCAGCCTTACAGGGCTCCTTTGTAAATTTATGCCACAACACAGATAAATTCGTCCTTGTTGGGGGCCTCTGGGGTTGAACTTGAATTATCGAAACCACAAATACTCTCAGATGCCAAGGCCTTCTAGTGTGTCATAAGGAATTCCCTCCAAAGTGTGGGAGGGTCTCTATCCATCCTGTGGAGGGTGGGGAGGGGAAGACCACGTGTTGGACAGGGAGAGGGGCCACCAGGTCTATTTGAGGGGGCTCTTGGTGCAACCTGGCACCCCTTAGCTTGTCCTATGTCCACAGCCTCGTGTGCGTTACCAGGGCCAGCAGGGAGGAGGTGGCTGGCGCTGTGGCGGTGGAGGTGCTGGGAAGAGGACGTGGCGTCTCAGAGCACGACTTTGCTTATCAGGTGCCCGACTGCTGAGCCACCCCCAGCTGCCAGTGGGCCACCCCCTCTGGTGGCTCCTCTCAGCCCATCTGGTTTTGCCTTCGCAGGCTCCCCATCCTAGGCCATCTTGTCTATCTCAGCTCTCTCTCTTTGGGGTGCTTCTGGCCTGATGCTTGTCTGTCTCTCTTTGTTTTTTTCCTGTAGGACCCAAAGGTGCATTCCATCTTCCCGGCCCGTGGCCCCAGAGCTGGTGGCACCCGCCTCACCGTGCATGGTTCCAAGCTTCTGACTGGGCGGCTGGAGGACATCCGAGTGGTGGTTGGAGACCAGTCTTGTCACTTGTGAGGGCCACTTCCTCATCCTGCAAAAATCTATGCACTCTAGGGAGAAGACGGAGGGCCTGGGGTGCTGGGGAAAGCAGAGAGCGGGAGAGGGCCGATTCTGCTCCTTCAGAAAGTGGCCAGACCCTCCCTAAGCCAGGCTGTTGTGGGCATGCACCTCCAGGGCCGCCTATTGGAGACTGCAGTCAGCACCCAAGGGAAGGGAGCTGAGGCTTGAGTGGGTCCCGGTTTCCTTTGCCCTTGCTCCTCTGGCGTAGCCTGGCCTGCCGTCCACTCCTACCTCCCCTCCCCAGGCTGCCCGAGCAGCAGCCGGAGCAGCTGCAGTGTGAGACGAGCCCACACCCTGCGCCCGCCATGTTCCCTGTGGCTGTGTGGTTTGGAGCCACTGAGCGGAGGCTTCAGCATGGCCAGTTCAAGTATACACCAGACCCCAACGTCACCTCTGCTGGCCCTACCAAGAGCTTCCTCAGGTGCTGAGCCAAGGGGTTGGCTGCATGGCATGTGGCAGGGAGATCTTTGCAGCTGCACCATGCTGGGGCTTTGCAGGGCTTTATGTGGGGACTGTGGATCCCATGCTGCTGGCAGGGACAAGGGGTCAGGTGGTTGGGGCTGGGCTGAGCTAACCTAGCTGGGACTGGGCTGTACCTTAGATCCTGGATCACTTAAGCTGTGAGTGGCTCATGGGCTGTGTTTCAGTGGAGGACGTGAGATATGGGTCCGTGGCCAGAATCTGGATGTGGTGCAGATGCCAAGAATCCGAGTGACCGTGGCCTCAGGGGTGCAGCAGCCCGGCCGGGAGCTTGGACGGAGGCGCCGAGTGGTCCCGGAGACAGCATGTTCCCCTGAAGCCCCCTGTGTCAGTCATCACGTAGGACATCCTTGGGCATTCCCTGCCTGCACTGGGCTGGCCATCCTCTCTCCTCCCTCCCTACCACAGCCCGTGGGCAGCCCTGGGTGGGTGGTACCAAAGGAGGCCCTTTGCATCTTTGTGCAGCCCCCTTCCCACACGGCCCCTCGGATAACCCTCCTTTGTCTTCCATCGCCCAGTTTGAGGAGCCATGCCACGTGAACTCTTCCCAGCTCATCCTGTGCCGCACACCTGCCCTCCCAGGCCTGCTCAAAGACCCCTGGGTCCGGGTGGAATTTATTCTTGACAACCTGGTCTTCGACTTTGCAACACTGAACCCCACACCCTTCTCCTATGAGGCTGACCCCACCCTTCAGCCCCTCAACCCCGAGGACCCCACCATGCCATTCCGGCACAAGCCTGGAAGTGTGTTCTCTGTGGAGGTACTGCTTCTATGTGGAGTCCAGGGTAGACCCTTAGACGGAGGGTCTAAGACCCTTCTCTTAGCTGGACAGTATTGCTATGTGGGGTGGAGAGGCCAGGACAGCAGAGCAGAGGCAAGTGGACAGGCATAGCTCCTCATCCTCACTGTGGCAAAGGCAGAGGGGTTGGTAGGGGAGTGTCTAGTCTAGCACCTGGCAGAGGTTTGGGTTTGACCACTTAGCTGGTGGCCTGGGTCTTGACACACTCCATGGCAGGTTCCTGAATGACAATGTGTAAATGGGTGGTGTGTGCGCAGTAGGCGACGGGGCTGGTCTCCAGTTGGCAGCCTGGCTCACGTGGACACAAACCTGGCAGCAGGCAGTAGGTGGGCACTCAGGCCATAGGTCAATCCACCATCACCCATTTGGTGGGCCATCAGCTAGAGTAGGGGCTCTGGCTTGGCTTTGCTAGTTGGCTGGGCAGGATTTGGAGACAGCTTTATGTTCTTTATATTTTTGGCTCTGGAGAAGAAAGATAGGGAAGGGTTGTGGGGAACAGGTGGGAAGACACCATTTGACTGTCGGCCCCATGTGCAAGGGAAGAGGTGCTGAGCTCTCGAGGAGGGTGTTTTAGGACCATCCTCCTGACATTTGGGGGTTAGGACATGAGCGAAGGGTTCTGAGTGACTGATAGTGATCCCTTGTTCCAGGGGGAGAACCTGGACCTTGCAATGTCCAAGGAGGAGGTGGTGGCCATGATAGGGAATGGCCCCTGTGTGGTGAAGACGCTGACCCGGCACCACCTGTACTGTGAGCCCCCTGTAGAGCAGCCCCTGCCACGGCACCATTCCCTCCGAGAGGCACCCGATGCTTTGCCTGAGTTCACGGTCAGTGGGCAGGCCTGGGGCTGGGCTGGGCTGGGTACCAGACATGTGCTGAACCCTGGCTCACAAGCGGCTGCCCACACAGGTACAGATGGGGAACCTGTGCTTCTCCCTGGGTCATGTGCAGTATGATGGCGAGGGCCCCGTGGCTTTTCCTGTGGCAGCCCAGGTGGGCTTGGGGGTGGGCACCTCTCTTCTGGCTCTGGGTGTCATCATCATTGTCCTCATGTACAGGTGGGTGCAGCCAGATGTGGCTGGGCTGGGGCAGGTCGTGGGATCTGGCTGGACTGGGAAGGGACAGACTGGACCAGGGGTCAACAAACACTTTCTGTGAAGGGCCAGAGAATAAATATTTCAGGCTTTGCAGACCAGGTAGTCTCTGTTGCAGCTACTCAGTTCTGCGATTGTGGCACACAAGTAGCCATGGGCCGTATGTAAACACCAGTGTGGCTGTGTTCTAACCAATCTCTGCTTATAAAGATAGGTTGTGGGGTGGATTTGGCCTGGTGGTAGTTTGCTGATCCCTGGCCTGAGCTGTGCTGGGCTGGACAGGGCATGGGTGGGTGTAACTTGCTTGGGAGCAGGCAGGCTGAATTGCTCTGGGCTAGGCCTTGGCTTGGACATGGACAGTCAGACCGTGTGCACAAGGCCAAGGTGTGCCTGGGGCTGGGTCAGGCAGGTCTGGGCCAGTGGGAGCAAGGGCTTTGGCCTCATGTGGCTTCCCTTCCTGACCTCGGAGCTGAGCAGGAGGAAGAGCAAGCAGGCCCTGAGGGACTACAAGAAGGTCCAGATCCAGCTGGAGAATCTAGAGAGCAGTGTGCGGGACCGCTGCAAGAAGGAGTTCACGGGTGAGGCCACAAGAACACCCTCCAGGGCTCTACCTGATCCCACTCGCATCATCGGGGGTTGGCACGCAAACCTGTCCTCTTCTCAACAGATCTCATGACTGAGATGACTGATCTCACCAGTGACCTTCTGGGCAGTGGAATCCCCTTCCTTGACTACAAAGTATATGCTGAGAGGGTTTTCTTCCCTGGGCACCGAGAGTCACCCTTGCACCGGGACCTGGGTGTGCCTGAGAGCAGACGGCCCACCGTGGAGCAAGGGCTGGGCCAGCTGTCCAACCTGCTCAACAGCAAGCTCTTCCTCACCAAGGTACCTGGACCCTCCTTACCTGGTCTGGCCCATGACTGCACTCTCCTGGCCATGGTTTCTGAGTGTGCCCCTCCCTGCCCACCCCTTCCCCTCTCCCTGGCTCCAGTTCATCCACACACTGGAGAGTCAGCGCACCTTCTCAGCTCGGGACCGTGCCTATGTGGCGTCTCTGCTCACTGTGGCGCTGCATGGGAAGCTTGAGTACTTCACCGACATCCTCCGCACCCTGCTCAGTGACCTGGTGGCCCAGTACGTGGCCAAGAACCCCAAGCTGATGCTGCGCAGGTTGGTGGCTGTCTGGGCTGGGCGGGCTACAGACAGCTGGAGCTGGCACAGGGCCTTGGGTTTGAGGGTCTGCGGAATAGAGAGCCCCATGGCCCCATCTGCTGACTCTGCCTCCCTGTCCCTGTTGTCTTAGGACAGAGACTGTGGTGGAGAAGCTGCTTACCAACTGGATGTCCATCTGCCTCTACACCTTCGTGAGGGTGAGGGAGGCAGAGGTGCATGGGCTCTTGTCCAGGCAGGCTCAGGTCCTCTAAACCACCAATCCTCCAGCCCCCATGCAGCTTGCATGCTTGTGCTGGAGCAGAGGCTCCTGCTCGCTTTTCCTCAGTTACCTTAAGCCTGTGTCCTGTCCCCTTCCCCAGCATGTATCATGTCCCATATGCCTCTGCCACCTGTCTGGGGGTCCTAAATGCCTGCACTCCCCCAGGACTCAGTAGGGGAGCCTCTGTACATGCTCTTCCGAGGGATTAAGCATCAAGTGGACAAAGGACCAGTGGACAGTGTGACGGGCAAAGCCAAATACACCCTGAACGACAACCGCCTCCTCAGAGAGGACGTGGAGTACCGTCCCCTGGTGAGGGTGTGCGTGTGTGTGGTCTGCGGTATCAGTGCCTGGTGAGGGCCAGGGCAGGAGGGAGTGCAGGGGTGTGGAGTTGGGGCACCAGCTTCTGGTGTCAGCGTGTGAACAGAGAGCCTGCCTGACCTCTGGCTGGGCACTGGAGAGAGGGCTTAGGACTGGCTCAGCAGGATAGAGGTTTGGGCCAGACCTTGAGGTTAGGGCCTGGATGTGCACCCAGGCTTGGGATGTGACCAGGGTAGGCACAACCAGCATCTGGGAGGAGCCAGCCCTGTCCTGGGCCTGAGCTGTGCCAGGGCTTGACCCTGTCTGCCTGACCACCCCACCAGGGATGCAGCCTTGCCCACAAAGCCAGAACCACCCTGGCAAGCAGGGCAAACACTTTTCAGGGTTTGCTTCCCCCAGTTCTGCATGAGGGTTCCTTTAGGGAGATCTCACTCAGACTCCACTGAACCTGCTCCTGCCAGGAGGGGTGGGGATACTTGCTTGTGCAGGATTGCCTCAGGCACCTCGGCCTGGCTAGCTCAGCCTGGCACCAGGGATCCGAGTGAGGAGAGATTGCTGCTCACCTGTTCTGCCATCTTCCCCACAGATGTTTACAAGTGCACCATGCTAGGTGCTGGGGTCACGAGGGAGGAAGCTGCTGTCCCCAGGGGAGGCAGGCGGGTGAAGAGACAAGAATTAGGGACTGCTTGGTGCTTGGGGGTCAGAGGCAGTGGCTGCCTCATGGGTTGCCCCTGCCCTTGGTCTTGGTCATCCTGAGTGTACACGAACCCTGACAGCTCCCACATGTCCTGTGTAGACTTTGAATGCGCTGTTGGCTATGGGGCCTGGGGCGGGAGAGGCCCAGGGCGTGCCCGTGAAGGTCCTGGACTGTGACACCATCTCCCAAGCCAAGGAGAAGATGTTGGACCAGCTTTATAAAGGAGTGCCTCTTGCCCAACGGCCAGACTCTCGCACCCTGGATGTTGGTGAGGGCATGGAGAGCCCTTGGGGACCTCAGCCAGTGTTGGGCCTGGGCTGCTCTGGGACCAGCTCTGCAGGGACAGCTTATCACTTAGGGTGGATAGGATGTTGGGAGTCACCCCCTGGTGAGGGGTCCCTGCTCCTGGTCTTTGGAGAGATTGAGTAGGGCTGCCCCTGACGGAGGGGCCTGTGTCCCTGTGGAGGAAGACATGGGCTCCACTGTGGGAAGGGTATCTTGGAAGCCCTGGACCAAGTCCTACCTTGCCCTTGCAGAGTGGCGGTCTGGGGTGGCTGGGCACCTCATCCTGTCTGATGAGGACGTCACTTCTGAGGTCCAGGGTCTTTGGAGGCGCCTGAACACCCTGCAGCATTACAAGGTGGGAGGAGTGAAGGTTGGAGAAGGGGGGTGGGTTGGGGAGGGCCCTGGTGGGGAGATCACCAGCTACGGTCAGCAGGTCCCAGATGGAGCAACTGTGGCCCTCGTCCCCTGCCTCACCAAGCACATTCTCCGGGAAAACCAGGATTATGTCCCTGGAGAGCGTAAGTACTGCCTCCCATCACCGTCCTCTGCGCTTGCTGTGCCCAGTCCTGGGTAGTGGGGAATGGCCTCTGGGCCCCAGGGCGGGCTTATTCGTATTGCCCTTCTGCCCAGAGAAGCCCTCAACCAGGTGCACCCATTCCGGGGAAAGTTGGCAGGACCCAGAGGCCTGGGGAGGGGTAACAGTGTGGGCTTTTGGCACAGGGACCCCAATGCTGGAGGATGTAGATGAGGGGGGCATCCGGCCCTGGCACCTGGTGAAGCCAAGTGAGGAGCCAGAGCCACCCAGACCGCGGAGGGGCAGCCTTCGGGGGGGGGAGCGTGAGCGAGCCAAGGCCATCCCTGAGATCTACCTGACACGCCTGCTGTCCATGAAGGTGGGGCAGCAAGGGCTGGGCAGGGCCAGGGGCAGGGATGGGACAGGTGGTGGGGTCTGGCTGTGGGGAGAATGGACACTTGTGGGATTTGGGGTGGTGTGGGGCTTGCAAGCGTAGTGCCAGGAGGTGTCTGAGGCTGGGCTGATGCTGAGGTCCCCTTGCTGAGCGCCCCTTGCTGCGCCCCCCACCTTCCCACAGGGCACCCTGCAGAAGTTTGTGGATGACCTGTTCCAGGTGATTCTCAGCACCAGTCGTCCTGTGCCACTCGCTGTTAAATACTTCTTTGACCTGCTGGACGAGCTGGCCCAGCACCATGGCATCTCTGACCAGGACACCATCCACATCTGGAAGACTAACAGGTGGGGCGGGGCCTCTGGGTTGGAGGTGTGTGTGGGTCCCTCCAGGGACTCCCCAGCACACTCATCGGCCACGTCTGCCCCCCGCAGCTTGCCGCTGAGGTTCTGGATCAATATAATCAAAAACCCACAGTTTGTGTTCGACGTGCAGACGTCTGATAACATGGACGCAGTGCTCCTTGTCATCGCGCAGACCTTCATGGATGCCTGCACTCTGGCCGACCACAAGCTGGGCCGGGTGAGCGGGTCTGGGGCGGGCCCGGCGGGGATGAGTGGGGATGGGATGGTGTAGGCTGAGGGTGGATGGTGCTGTGTGTACCCAGATTCCAGGCTTTCCCGAGAATTTCAAGGAAGAGGGTTAGGGAGACCTCTGACATCCCCAGGCCAGGCCTTGTCCCAGAGGCTCCCTAGAAGCTGGCAATGTCTCAGTCTTAAGGGATGAACAAGGGTAAGGGGCATCGTGTGCCAATTCACAGGGTTAAGAAATGGGCAGCAAGCACAACCTGGTGTGGCTAGAGCATAGAAGCTGACAGGCTGTGGCAGTAGGCCTGGGCCACTGGTCAGGGCTTACTCTGAGGGCAACAGGGGGCTCCAGAAGGCCTGGGAATGGGGAAGTGGTGTGGTTAGACCTGAGAGTTCTGTGAGCATCCTAGCAATTGTGCAGTGGGTGGACTGGAGCGTAGGAGTCCAGAGAGGACAAGCTAGTGGCCAGATTCAAGCTGGGCAAGAGGGTTCCGGGCAGGCAGAAGCTGTAGTTTGGATGTGGGGGGATAAGGAAGAAGGAGGGGGTCACATAGGATCCCTGGGCCTCTGGCTGTGGAGAGCTCAGACTTGGAGGACGTGAGCCTACTGTGTGTGTGGTTTCCAGGTGGAGATGTGGACTCTCCAATCCCAGAGCCGGCCCGGCCTGCCTGGTGGATTTGGTTCCTTAGGGTGGTGGAGGTGCCTGCCTGCCAGTGCGGTAGCGCAGAGTGTCCAGGGGAGTGCCAGGGTTTGAGGGGTGTGCTGAGCAAGGGGTTGCTGGGAGGCACGGAGGAGAAATGGTCTGAGCTGTCTGGTAGCACAATGATGTGGAGTGAGTTGTCACAGTAGTGATAGCCAAGAGTCCCGTGACATGCAGGGTCCCCATTGTGTCGGGCAGGGCCCTTGTGTGGTTCTGCAGGTCCATTAGTGGGCTCTGCCTGGATCCTTGGGCCACAGATGTCTTTTGACCTCTTCAGAGAGGCATATCTAGACCTCTGAAGAAGCAAAATGGAAAGTTCCACCCTGCAGCGTTTGCGCATGCTGTCATCATTCTACCTGCAATGAGCTGAGAATCACAGGGCCACACCAGGACCCACGGGGCCACCTCTGGGGCTGAGTGCTGTGTCGTGGCTGTTTTTTGCCAGACCTTTCCAGTGTCTCCCCTTCCTAGCAGAACAGCAAATGGTTCCTGGGTGGCACAGGAATAGTCCAAACCAGGAATGCCAAGGTCCCTCCATGGAGCGCTGACGAGAAGGCACACATCCTGACCCTGCTCACGTGGGGCAGCGCCGCCTCACGGTCTTTCCCACCTTCGCAGCAGCTTTAGCGTGAGGCAGAGGTCCTGAGAATAGAAGTGTGCTGCCCAGAGTCCACGGCTGCTAGGAATTGTGTCTAGGTGTGTTAAGTGACTTGAGAGACCTGCTTCAAATCCCAGCTCAGCCACTCAGGAGTGAGGTGGTTTGTGGCAATTTACATAATTTTCTAGGTCCCAGTTTGCTGATTTTTAAAATGATTACACAGGGAATAGACACCATGCTTCCCGCCCTATATGCGGGCCCCCTGCTAAATCCAGATGGAGACACGTGGAGCTGAGAAATGACCCCAGGGTTATCTGGGGAGGAGCTCGGTCGACATCAGAGACTGGATGTTGGTGGAGGGCAGGGAGTGAGGAGGCTCCTACAGAAGGAAGGGGGCTAGGGTGACCAACCAGTCTGGTTTGCAGGATTGAGGGGCTTCCTGGGATGTTGGACTTTTAGTTTTAAAACTGAAGCAGTGTTGGGAAACCCAGGATGGTCAATCGCCTTAACAGGGGCGCTCATCCTTCCTCCTTCTTTCACTGCCCTCCTGCTGGCACCCAGGACTCCCCCATCAACAAACTTCTCTATGCTCGGGACATTCCCCGTTACAAACGGATGGTGGAAAGGTACTGGAGGGGCCTGGGTGGGTGGAGATTGGGGGTACGTGCAGCTGAGGCCAGGGGTGGGCCTGGAGTGGGGGTTGGGGGAGTGGGTTTATTTGCCTAGCAGCTGCCCCACCCTGGCTCTCTGGCAGGTACTATGCAGACATCAGACAGACCGTCCCGGCCAGTGACCAAGAAATGAACTCTGTCCTGGCCGAGCTGTCCCGGGTAAGGCCTCCCTCTGCTGCTTGGGTTGGGCACAAGCCTCCTGCCACAACAGTCACACTGCTCCTTTGCAGGGAAGCCCTTGGGACCTCAGCAGCCCTGTGAGCTGGTTGGGGCAGGACACAAACCTTCATTTTAAGAGCAGAATGTTCCAGGTGCCACTATAAAATGCCAGGGCTCCCAACATCTCGTCACGGAGCAAGCAGGGGTCTTGTCCTGACAGCTGCCACCTAACCTGACTCAGCCAGGTGCTTGGTGCCTGCAGCCCTTGCTGTGATCCATGGATGACAGATCTGGGATGTGGCCCCAGGCCTGCCTGGCTCTGCCTGCACATGTCTTCTCACTGCTCTGCCTTCCTCGGTGGCATAGACGTGCCCACCTGCGCCTAGTACAGCCCCC
The DNA here is from genome assembly GCA_963574885.1 of Lepilemur ruficaudatus. Classification (NCBI taxonomy): domain Eukaryota; kingdom Metazoa; phylum Chordata; class Mammalia; order Primates; family Lepilemuridae; genus Lepilemur; species Lepilemur ruficaudatus. The sequence goes on along the minus strand of CAUYRT010008319.1, from coordinate 18,834 downwards.
AAACAGCTCCAGGGAATTTATAAATAATGTTTCTGAAATGATGATAATGGTTGGTGACAACCACACTGCAATACAGCTACCATTTTGAGGTGCTGGTGTGTGTCAAGCCCTTCATGGGGCACTTTAATTATCTCATTTGATCCCCATAAGCGCTCTACAAGTTAGGTGAGATGACTTCATTGTCCTGATGAGGAAGTTGAGGCTCAGAGATGTCCCCATGGAAGGGTTTGAGAGTGACTTCAGGAGATACTTGAGTTAGACCAGAGCAGAATCATGCTGGCCTCACACCTGCAAGCAGCATCTGTCCCACTTGCCTCTATAACCATCTGGAATGGCAGAGGGTCCGGGCCAGAGCCTCGAGGCACAAGACAGGCAGGGCCCCAGTGGAAACCGCAGGCCTTGCTGAAATTGCAGACCTGTGCTCTCTTCCTACCAAAGAGGCCCTCTGGCCCTATCCTGCCCCAGCGGGGTACACCTCGCCTGGGGTCCCTGGTTTGCGAGGGGCCGTGCTTCCCACTGCAGGGCTTATCCTTCCCTCCACCTCTCAGGCCTCTCCTCCCCGTCCTTCTTCCCCGGGGGTCCTGGGCTGCTCCATGCTGGCTGCACCCCTCATCTTTCTCACCTCTCATTTGCCTTCCTCCCTAGAACTACTCTGGAGACCTTGGGGTGCGAGTGGCCCTGCATGAGCTCTACAAGTATATCAACAAGTACTACGACCAGGTGGGCAGGCCCTTGAGGGGATGGATGTGCGAGGCGGTCTGGCCCTGTGACTCAGGGTGGGGGCCCTCGGGTCCCCCCCAGGTACAGTGTGAGGTGGGGTTGGGCCCCTTGGGGTTTGGGAAGTGTTCTTCATGCATGCCCCTGGTATTGGCTGTGCTCCTCCCTGTCCCTCACTCCCTGTCCCCGCTCCTCCGTGGGCTCCCAGGTATGGTGCTGGTGGTTGGGGGCTGGGGGCTCTGCCAGGGCCTGGAGATAGTGTACAGGATGTGCTGGGAGGGACATAGCTGCCCCCTCTGCCCCGACCATGCCCCCACTCAGGCCTTGCCGGAGTCTGATGCTGGCAGTGTGTTGCACGTGGCCACCTCCGCAGGTGCAGGCTTGGCCTGGCTGTATGAGCCACCAGAGAGGAGGGTGCGGGCATAGGACCAGGGTGGGTAAGGGGACAATGGAACTGGTGAGGGGGCTTTCTAGGGGATCCCTAGGCTGGGCCTGAAGATGTGAGCACCCACCAGCTAGCCTGTTGAGTGCCTGATGGAATTGTCTACCCAGATGTTTTTGTGGCACCAGCAACGTGGCCAGTACTGTTCAGAGACAAGGAACCTGCCTCATAGCCCACAGCCTTCCTCAGCTTGGTGTGGGGGAGGTGGGAGTTCGCACGGTCACATCCCTTCCTGGAGACATGGTGGGCAATGGCTGTTGTCCCCCAGTCCGCTGCCCTCTCGGTTTCCACCCCTTCCCCTCGTGGCAGCTCCTGTTTGTGGTTATGGAATTGCTCGTGTTTGGTCAGTATCTGTCTCCCTGTCCACGTTTGTCTGGTCATTATTGGATCCCTGTTCTTGCCGGGCAGCTGGCTTATGGGAACTTGGGAAGTGCTGTTGTGCTAGGCGGGTTTCTGAGGGGCTCAGCACTGAGTGAAGTGCTTCATTCCCCACCTTAATGCTCCTTAAAGCCCCACGGTGCTTTTGCTGTTAGTATCCCTCCCGCCGTGAGGTCGCAGGAAGTAAGCGAAGCAGTTTGCTGGGTTTCTTGGGTTCCTACCCCGGTTGTGCTGCAGCAGCTTAGAGGGCCTGTTACAGTCTGCAGGAAACGTGTAAGCCGAGGAAGTCTGCCCTGATGGTGCTGGTCTCTGTTCCAGATCATCACGGCCCTCGAGGAGGACGGCACGGCCCAGAAGATGCAGCTGGGCTATCGGCTCCAGCAGATTGCAGCTGCTGTGGAAAACAAGGTCACGGATCTATAGGGACCCGGGAGCCCTGGCCTGCTGTTGCCTCAGCCCTGCCTGGGCAGCTCTGGAACCTCGAGGGAGAGACCACCTTCTTAGATGCCTGTAGTGACTGACAAGCAGAGTTAGTAGAAGGTGACTCCCAGTCTCCTGGTGGCTCTGGCCTCGGCCCTGCTGGACTCACATTGCAGGCCTGGGGCCCTGAGGCTCGTGGGGTAGTACCCAGCCAGCCTGCTGAGCCCAGTGACCCTGTGGGCCACTTCCTGCATGACACCAGTCTGCAGGGAGTTGGGGACTAAGGGCTTCCAGAGAGTGGCCGGAAGGTCTCCAGGCCCATGGGGAGACTGTACTGTTCCTCAGTGCTGGCCTGTGTCCCACTGGGATTCAGAGAGGAAGGAGCACCCACGCTTCCTGTCCTCCTCCGTCACCCCTGACCTCAGTTTAGCTGCCTCTGGCCTTGTTGCTGCTGCCGCCACATCCTAGGTCCAAGAGATGAAGGCCTCTCTGAGGCCACTGCAGACAGACCCCTCAGCAGGGCTGGCTGCCTCAGGGCTACCCCTGTGGAAGGACATCTGCTGCTGGGGGCCTTGGGGAAAGTGGTGGCACCACTGACCCAGCTCTTCATTAAAGGATAACACACTGCCTGGAGTCTGATGTGTGGGCCTGGCCCAGCCCCTCCCTGAGTATGAGGGTGGCAGCTGTGCCTGGCAGGCACCAGGGGGAGGTGGCATCTGCACCCTGGGAGAGACTCATGGTCCCAAACTGCAGGGCTGGCTGGGCTCTCCTTGGCTCCTGGGCAGGGCCTTCTGGGGTCAGACCTTCTGTGAAGGAAGTGAGAACTGCGTCCGGGGCAGGGTTGAGGGAGGCCTCTGTCCCACGGCAGAGGGGTCTGCAGTCTCTTCAAGGGGACCTGCGTTATCTACAGTCTGGGTATTCTCACTTCTCCGTCCATGTTCCATTTGTCTTGAAAGGAACCAGGAAAAGGATGGCATCATTACAGGCAACTCTGGGCAGAGTAGATCTTGAGGACCTTTTTCCCTGGTCCTGTTTCTGGACTTCTGGCTTCCTTGTTGCCTTCCAAGTCGAGGCATCTTAGTCCTAAAATGACTGCCTGCATGAAGGCCACCTGGTGTGGTTTCTCTTGATTGGCAGCTGGAGGTGAGCTCCACAGCTGCCTCAGCAGGAGGCAAGCGCCCCCCACGCAGGGAAGAGGTGAGAGCAGGGCCTTTCCGCCCTGAGGTCTTTAGAAGGCTCACTCGCTTGGCACTGTGCTCACTGCTGTAACCCCATGACCCCAGCCTCCTTTGCTCTCTGGCACTGGGACCCTGTCTATCCCTTGGAGGTCTTTAATGAGGATTTCAAGAGATGGAGACCGATGTGATTCTAGGAGGAGTCCTCTTCCCTGCTTCTTTTTGGCCCTAAATAAAGCCATCTACAAAGTCCTTGTCCCTAACACAGCAGAGCCATGATGGTCTTGTCCATGCCAGGGGTGGTTGCAGCTGCTATTCTCTGTGGGGCTCTAATGTCCCCCGTTCCCCATTTCTGCACAATATGGGGATCACAGAGACAGATGAGCAGTCAGGCACCATCATTTGGGAGCAAGTCCTTCAAATGGCCAGACTTTTAGCCACTCAGAATGGTTCTGACTCTCCCCAGTTGCCGCTCTGGCCAAACCATGGAATCGATCACCGTGGTGACAATCTCAGGGAGCAGGGCCAATGGGAACTTAGGGGTGGGCTTCAAGCAGGCACAGAGGGAGGTAGCCTTGGTCCACACCACGGGGACCTCTGCAGAGTCGTGCCTCTGTTCCTGGCCCAGGACTCCGCAGGTTTTAGGAGGCCGGTAGCTGGGCAGGGGAGGCTCCTGGGAGAGGAAGGCCATGTGCCTGCACACCTGGGCACGCGCACATGGGAGGGGAGAGTATTGAACATGCTCTGAGTCATCCACTTTCATGGCTCAGCCCTCACACGACATTGTTGTAATACAAGATACGAAGAAGAAACACCTAGCATGATGACACAGGAAACTAAGTCCTCACTCAAAACCATGGCTGAGAATAGAGATTCCAGCACCAATAGAACTTTGTGGTTGCTCATTTGGGTCTTGGCCACAATTTCGGTGTAGAATGTTTGTAATTCAGTTTGGTCAATCTTTTCCTAATTTTTTCACAATCAAGATTGCAAAAGTGTGCCCTCATTCCTGTGTTTTCCACAAGCCTGTTAGCATACAAAGGCCTTAGTTTCTCATTGTCACCTGATTGGCAGGTGACAATGCCAAAGAAAAAGAAACATTGGGAATGGCAGACGGACTCTGGGTCCTGCTGGCCAGTGCTAACAGGGCACTCCTGGCTGTGCTGGGGCCATGGGGGGGCCTGGCTGTCCAGGCTTCTCCGCTGGGCACTGATGACTGCTGGTGCTTGTGCTTCACCCACCAGGTTCCCTTAGGATAACTCATTAAAGAACAAATAACAGACCCCAAACCACCTGGCCTCGCTGACTGGTGATGTTTTATGGATCTGTTTTTAAAAGTGTTCTGTCCTAATTAAGGATGATGGTTTATCCAATTCCAAAGATTTACCAAAAATCTAAGATAAGGATATCACCGTGATGTTTGAAAGGAATGTATCCCTTGATTGCGATGTTGGGGTAGTATTTACGAGCTTGGATTATCTGGCTAATACATGCACTTGTAAGGAGACAGTGATCTCTGGGCTGGCCAGGTGGCTATTACAAGAACCTCTGCAGGTCTAGGAGTGTGAAGCTCAAGTTGCGGAGTGCTGGGCTGCGGGTGAGCTGGTGAGGTTGGAGTAGTGGTATGCTGCCATCTTCTGGCCACGTTCTAGAATTCATCAAAAGCAGCTACGGTGTTACTGTGTCTGGAGCTTTTTTATAAAATTACCATGGGTTTCAGTTGTGCTGGGGTTTGGTGGGTCTTCCTACTTTGTCTCTAATGTGAATTCTGATGAGCTATGTCTAAGGACGGAGTTGAGATGGTATAACAGTGAGTGACTAGTCAGGAAAACAGAAACCACTCTAGGTGTTTCCAACAGAGGGAATTTAAATATAAGGGATTGATTACAACAGTGTTTGAAGGGCAAAAAGGGGCGTAAAGTTATTCAGGGATTAGTGGCAACAGAAGCCTCTATCACCTCTAAGGTGGCAAAGGGGGCAGCAGTGTCGCCCACGGCTCCAGAGGGCCCTCTGGAGCTGGCGTGAGTGCCCAGCCCGAGGCCAGGGCACCCTGCTGCCCATTGAGTGGTGCCACCAGGAGGAGAGCGTTTGAGCCCCACTTACTTTAAGACCTCCCCCACCCCAGACTCCCCAAGATCTCAGGTCCTGAGAAGCCCAGGGAGTGGAGAGACAGGAGTCCTGCCCTGGGAGGCAGGAGACCTGGGTTCTAGTTCCTCCTCCCCGACTGGGCCTCTAGGAAGAAGGGCAGAGAGGTTCTGGCATGTGGCAGGAGCCACCCTCTGTCATGGGGTTGGATGATCCCAAGCTGACACCTGGCCGGATTTAATGAGGAAATGTTTCTCAAGGCAGGAAACTGAGAGCGTGAACTAGAAACCACGTAGCTGGCAGGAAGTTTAATGAGGGGGCTACTTGGACAGCTGTGGGCATAAGGGAAGCCAACCAGGGAGGGTAAAGTACAGTTGTTCTCAGTCCTCGGCTCCAAGGGGCAGGGACAGAGCAGTCATCAGGACCAGTGGGGCTGTAGCTGAAGGAGGAAGCCTTTGGGGGAGGATGCTGATGGGATAACTACCCCAGCCTCTTGCCCCTCCCACTGCCCAGACTCCTGTCCAGTTGGCCAGCTCCCGACCTGGTTGGCCAAGCCACCCGAAGGCCAGAGGGCAAGAGAGCCTGTCTGGCACAGATAGGAGGGCAGCTTTTGGAGTGCTGAGCGGTGGGCAAGTGGGCAGAAAGGGCCTAGTGCTGCCTCCAGCCCGGGCACCTACAGCCCTAGGAGGCACCCAGTAGGAGCTTTGTCATTCAAAGCCACGGGGTGGCTGCCATCTCAGGAGTTGGTTCCAGCCTCCCAGCTCATAGGATTTCCCACAATACCTCATGCCCCGGTGCTCCTTGGGAGGTGCTGCAGAGTCGACCTGAAGGATCTTGGAAACTCCAACTTTTTAGGGCTGATGGAGCCTCCTCACTTTCTCTCCAGATTGGGTGGGATGCTGGGTGTGCAAATAGCAACCCAAGGAAGACACGAATTTAGCAGGGCAAGGCACAGACCCATCCAAAGGTGAGGGGGGCCAGGGCACCTGTGTTCCTCACACCCACTGAAGCGTGTGAAGCGCTCCCAAGCCCCCGTGCAGAGAGGCCCCTCTCGCCTAGGCCCAGCCCAGGTTGCTGACTGGAGTGGAGGCAGCAGAGCTCACTGTGTGGGTCAGCGTATCTGTGCACATTGTGTGTGGGCGGGTGGCTGGCAGTGGGGATGGGGAAGGCTCTGCTCCCTGACGAATGAATGATGCCCTGGTGGAAAGCCCCATGGACTTGGAGCTTGAAAAGTGGGCTTATAGCCCTGGCCCTGGCACTGACCTCCTTGGGACAGTCGTCTCTTTTCCAAGCCTCAGGTTCCTCTTGTGTAAGATGCGGGTCCCTAACCACCTTTCCAGAGGTGAAAGCTGTCATTGGAGGAGGAAGGGCCCTGGTGACCCTCAGGGCTTCTCCCTGGGATTATTGCAATACACTTCTGAGCAGGCTGACTCACAGTAGGCTGACAACACCACATTAGAAACCCCAGCCCGACCCGATCAGACCCAGTTTGGGCAGCATGACAACTATATCTTGGTGAGGCATGAGGTCACCTTGCCTGTCCTCTGTTGCTGTAGCCTGCTGTCACCCACCACAGCCTGCCAGCCAGGTCTCACCCAAAGCGATATCAGCCAGAGAACAACAGGGATAATTCCCTGGAAGCCCCCTTCCTCATTACTCCACACATTTTGGAAAATTTTTCTTCATTTATTTCAGATCTTTCTCCTTTATCATCTTATTTTCTATTTTCTCATTATTTGTTCATTTCCTTCTTTCATTATCCGTTGCTGTTTTCTTTTTTAAATTTATTTTTTTGAGACAGCCTCTGTTGCCTGGGCTAGAGTGAGTGCTGTGGCGTCAGCCTAGCTCACAGCAACCTCAAACTCCTGGGCTCAAGCAATCGATCCTCCTGCCTCAGCCTCCGGAGTAGCTGGGACTACAGGCATGCGCCACCATGCCCAGCTAATTTTTTCTATATATTTTTTTAGTTGGCCAATTAATTTCTTTCTATTTTTAGTAGAGACGGGGTCTCGCTCTTGCTCAGGCTGGTTTCAAACTCCTGACCTTGAGCGATCCTCCCGCCTCGGCCTCCCAGAGTGCTAGGATTACAGGCGTGAGCCACTGCGCCCGGCCTATGGTGATTCTTTAACTAGATTTCCTTCATTCTTATATTAACACTTCCTCTCTGTGCTGGTTTTAGAGTCATTTCTATAAGGTGTTTCTCCTGGAAGGGACTTGTACCTTAACAGCCATTCTAGTCCTTTTCCTAATACCTGGTTTTTTTTTGTTGTTGTTTATTTTTTTTTTTTAAATAGCAGCACATCATATGATAAATAGCCTTAGCTTTCTAAAAATTCCTTTTAACTGTTCCATAGTCTCCTAGTAGGTCATTTAATTTAACTCTGCGGTTTGGTTTATTATACCTTTTATAGGAAATCACCCCAAAGCTTTGTTCCGCCACAAGACAAAGACGGGTGGAGACGTTCACTTTTCACAAAGATGACACTACCCCAAATGTCCACACCAGATCCGAGGCTGGCCCTTTGGTAATCTGCCTGATGACAGTGGAAACTCAGAGTGAGGCAATGGGACTTTTTTGGAAGACAGCTGGGTCTAGGGGAATTTTTGTAAGCAGTGAACCATTCTTTAATTGAAACCACTGGATGTGCTTAGTAGTTTATTTTAAAAACACCATATGCTCGTTCATTCCTATAGACTGTGACAATCATAGTTTAATCAAAAGCTGCTTGTGACATTTCTTTTTAGCGCTCGTGGAAGAGTGGCTTGCTTCCTTGAAACCCCAAACTCTGTGCCAAATGCCAACACATTTCATGATCGTAGTTTGGCTTCCAGGCGATGGTGAAACTTTCTGAATATGTGGTAGGTTTTTATTTATTTTTGTCACTTACACTAATTTGTCATCTTTTTAAATGGAAAAATATTTTCTCAGCCTTGTGTTTGGTAAACAGTTACTTTTACGCCTTTCTCTACGGCTCCCCTGAGAGGAAGTCAGCGAATGTAACTGCTTTTTTGACTCTCTTTTTTGGCCAGGAAGCCAAGCCTCACGCATGATCTCACTGAGACACCATCTATTTGTACGGACCGTAAGCTTGTAAGCTTGTCATCATCCTTCAGGGGACAAGGGCAGGCGCCCTGGCAGCCACTCTGGCAGGGTGAGAACAGAGACACAGCCAGATGCCCGAGCCCCCCGCTGGGTGCAGTCCAAGCCAACTCAGTCTGTGTCAGTTCGATCCATTTTGATCCACTTTAAGAAATATTTGTGGAGCACTGCCTTTCAGACATAGTCCTGGGCACTGGGGCTGCAGACATGAAGATGTCTTAGAAACTGATATTTTGGTGGGGAAAATGACACCATCGGATAAATTTAAGAGAATGTGGAGTTGTATGCAGGGTGATATGAGAGCACAAAAGAAAGTGCGTTCGGTTTGGTGGAGGAGGCTGGAGAAATCCTCATGGCGGAAACAGCACCGAGTGGAGCCCTGGAGGAGCAGCAGCGGGTCGGGTGGTGGGGCCGGAGGCGAGGAGCTGCTTCTGTTCCACGGCTCCTTCCCACAGCACTGGCCCGACACAGACGCTGGGCAGGCCGAGGTGCTGCAACCGAAACACCCCTCTTCCTTTACCAGGTCGTTTTCTTTCTGTGCCCAAACTGAGCAAGAAAGTCCATTTTGCGAGACTTTGTTTGGTAATCTGCCTCATTTCCATTCTCCCCTCCGCCCTTATCCTCAGCACTCCAGTTCTGTTCACGATGTTTAGCAATGCTCCGGCTCAAAACCTTGAATTTTTTTTTTTTTTTTTTGAGACAGAGTCTCACTCTGTTGCCCAGGCTAGAGTGCCGTGGCGTCAGCCTAGCTCACAGCAACCTCAAACTCCTGGGCTCAAGCGATCCTTCTGCCTCAGCCTCCCGAGTAGCTAGGACTACAGGCATGCGCCACCATGCCCGGCTAATTTTTTTTTCTATGTATTTTTAGTTGGCCAATTTCTTTCTATTTTTAGTAGAGACGAGGTCTTGCTCTTGCTCAGGCTGGTTTCCAACTCCTGAACTTGAGCGATCCTCTTGCCTCGGCCTCCCAGAGTGCTAGGATTACAGGCGTGAGCCACCGTGTCCAGCCCCAGCTCAAAACCTTGATGTCCCAGTTCCGCTGTGGCTGAGGGTGGCGGTGCGGCGTAGACCCAACTGATGAAATGCAGGCTGAGTGCTGCATGGTGCCTGGGACAGATGTGTTGGTTTCCTTCAGAAAGGGACAGGCGGCTGACACACATTTTCTAATGGTGGTTGTGAATGAGTATTTTTGTTGCATTGTTTACTCTGTAAATAGTAAAAAAAATGGTCATGTGTTTTTCGGGAAGTAAGACTTGGCATCTCTTGACTTTGTCACCGTTGCTGGGGAGCCTGAGTGACCTCTCACGTTCTCTGCGCTGGTCTCTTTACACATCTGTTCTTTCTCCACGAGGGAGGGTGATGAGAAGTGATAAGAATGAGTTTGTGTGCAGAGGGACATCAATGAACTTGATAAACTGTTGCTGATATAGTAATTACCATGTAGTAAATATTTATGGACCCCAGCACAAGCTGCGGTCTAGGTTACTGTGTCAGGTGCCTAAAAAATATGATCTTAGTTTTTCCTCATCAAAACCCTGAGGTTACTGTCTTCCCTTTTGGGTTTGAGGGTACTGAAGCTCACCGAGGTGAGTGACTCGTCTAACGTCACATGGTTGGCAGGTGGCGTTGCTGAGAGGCAGACCTGGGCCACTCCGACGCTGAGAAAAGGCTCTTAACCATCGCACTGTAGTAATTATGAACACGGTTGCATCAGGCTTTCTGACAGCCTCATGATAGAGTGTATGGAATTTGGAAGATACTGCATGCATCTAAATTCAATTTGCGTTATCAGTATTGATTATTTATACTGCACCCTAGAGTGATAAATAAAAAAAATAAATTTTTTTTTTTTTTTTTGAGACAGAGTCTCACTCTGCTGCCCAGGCTAGATTGCCGTGGCGTCAGCCTAGCTCACAGCAACCTCAAACTCCTGAGCTCAAGCAATCCTCCTGCCTCAGCCTCCCGAGTAGCTGGGACTACAGACATGCGCCACCATGCCTGGCTAATTTTTTCTATATATTTTTAGTTGGCCAATTATTTCTTTCTATTTATAGTAGAGACGGGGTCTCGCTCTTGCTCAGGCTGGTTTCGAGCTCCTGACCTTGAGCGATCCTCCCGCCTCGGCCTCCCAGAGTGCTAGGATTACAGGTGTGAGCCACCGTGCCCGGCCTCAACCTGAATTTAAATGGAACTTTGTGCTCAACTGACTTCCCGTGTTTTTTTTTCTCAGTGCCGTTTATCTGCGGAACCACTCCCAACCTCTGCTCACGTCGTAACCTTTTCTGCAGACAGCGCTTGTGACCACGTCAGTGTATCAGATAGAGCACTTGTTTTTGACCCGCTAGTGAATCTCCGCAAAGGGCGGTCCCTTGCTCTACCATTTGGAAGTACAGAGGGACGGAGGGGCAAGTCACGGTGGGCCAGTGTCTCGGTAGCATGGACGTTAAATCATCCGCGGGCCTTTTCTGTCCGTGACACATGATGTAAGAGAGAGAAGGCGGATCTGATGACAGGGTCAAGGGGACACAAAAGCCTCAGCCCTGCTTGGCTCACTCGGTGACTTCCTTCCAAAAATGACTTTACGTGGGTCGCCGGAGCATGGGAGGGTTTGCACCACGGCCGTCGTGCCTTGGTTTTGGTGTGTGAGCGTGTTCCGTCACACCAGGGGAGGAGAGAAATTCTGATACAGAAGGAGGTCTTGTTTAGCCAGAGAGAGGCATTTTGAAACCTTGATACGCGAAGTACGCCGGAGTGTTTTTGGCCACTGTGCCTTTGAAGTCTGCTACCAGGAAATGTATTTTCCCCGAAAAGAAATCAGGAACGGTCCCAGGAGGGCCTCGTGGACTGTAACAAGATGTGTTTTGGAGAGCGCTTGTCATGTTTTCACGCTATGCTTCTCCCCCTTTTGCTCCAGCTTGCATTTTTCCATCGGAGTTATTTTGGATGGGACTGAACGTTTTCCCTGGGCCCTTTGTGCACCGTTCAAAGGGCGTTCGGGGAGTTGACTAAGCCGAGTGTACGTTGCAAAACATTTTGTTTTCGTGTATTGCTGTATACTATGTAGAGGCTTTCCCACACAGTGCCCTGATTGTTCCATAACCCTTGATGCAATCTGAGCAAGCGTTATTCCTGCTTCAGAAACACAAACCAGAGGTTCCCACAGGCCGAGCAGTCTGCCTGAGGCCGCACGTGCCCGTGTCGGAGGAGTCAGGACTGGGACGAGGTCTTTGCACTTCCGGACTGACTCTCTTTACACTAGCTACATCCTGAAGCTGAAATACTGCAGTTGTGGGGCTGAAACTGAGGAGCATTTGCTAGGGTGCCGTCACACCCTGGAGGAGCCCATTATTCATCTCTCCAAAGCTGGGTGTGTTCAGAATTAGAGAATTACAGCTATGAGTAGTTGTTTTCCGCTCGGTGGGTCTAAAGTCAACGGAATCCTGGAGAAAGCTCCGTGGAAAGTGCGTTGCCTTGGAAATGGATGAGCACAGCGGTGTCACGGCTTTCGCTGTCTTTGAAATTCCAGCAGTTTAGGTGACGGCCGTGTCTTTCCGAAGGGCGTGGGCGGATTCCGAACGGGCTTTTCCCGTTGCTCATCCGCTTGGCCGTGGCCGCTCTTATTACAACAGTCACTCTTTCCACAGATGTCTTTTAAGAATCTTTTTTTTGTTTTTTTTTTTACCCTGAGTTCAGAACATGCAGAAGTAACTTCCTCGTGGCGTGAGCATTGCCCGTCCTCGCCCAGCAAGCCGTTGGTGTCAGCAGCCGCGCGTGGGCTGGAGCAGGAGCATGGGACGTTTGTACTTTAGGACTTTAGATTTGACGACGGCCGTGGCCTCTGCGATTGTGTTGGTCCTCGTGATAGCCCTGTGAGAAATCTAATGCCGGTGTCGTTAATCGTTTTACAAAGGAAGAAACCAAGATTTCCAAAAGCAGTACTGTACAGCGGTTGAGACCGCAGGCTTGGGAGCATCCTGAGAGTTCAGATCCCGGTTTGCTCCGGCTTAATTTAGCTTCTTGATGGTGACAAAGCCATTTGTTCTAAGTGTCAGTTCTGATGATCTGTAATATAAAGTGAGAAGGCTCTCTGTCTCATCCGGTGGCTGTGAGGGGTAAACAAATTTGATGCTTCCAGAGGGCGCTGGTAAATCAGGAGGCTGAGGAGATGTTAGGTATCGTCATTAAGTGGCTGATCACATGCACGCAGGAGCAAGGAGCGGAGCTGGGGCCTGAACCCGTGGCTTTTAACCCTGGCTCCCGCCTGATCGCTTTTCCAACATATCGGCAGTTTCCTTCTTTCCTTCCTCCCTGGGCGGGCAGCTGCTGCGCTCGGTCGTTGGGGAGTGGGGTGGGTTTTTGGAATAGAAGACTCAGAGATTTTGTGAGAACACCTGAACTCCTGGAATAAGTGTGCAGATTATTTAAAAATGGAGAAACACCTGCTCTCCCTACTATTAAGAACTGCTTGGTTCCAGCCCAAATTTAACTTCTAAAAATTGCCCCTCTCTGAATCCCATTAATGGTGCGTGAATACTTTCGGATGTGCCAGTTGATGTGACGTGCCCACCGTCATCGGTAGGGGATTGAGGATTGGATGTTGGATTCCACATTCTAAGCCGTCTTGTTACCCACGAGCTGGTCCTGGGATGGGGCTGGCGAGAGTCAGGGGTGAAGTTCACGGGCTCCCTGGGGAGCAAACCGTGGTCTCGTTTGCACCTTCTGCTAAGCAGATCAGTTCAGAGAGAGGCAGAAGAACAAATTGGAGCCGGTACTTTCTCAATCGGGGTTGTCCTGTGAGGTGTCTGCGTTCACTTCCCCCATGCCTCTTCTCCTCCAGGGAGGGGCCTCCCCACGCCACCCGTTCCGTGTTTGCCTGCAGGGGTCCCCAGCGCTGCACCACAGTTCGCGGAGTCACGCGCACCTTCACTAGTTTGAACATTCTCTCCTCGGATTGCAAAAATAATAATACCTTCCCTTTATACGGCACTTGACAGGTTACAAGGCACACCTGTATACACAGGTGATTCTGCAAGATCTTTAGTGATTATTATTCTACCTTACATGAGAAAATACCAATCTGAAAGGTGAAAGGAATTGTGTTAAGGAGAGGGAGCAAGTGTGAGAAATAGTTAGGACTCGAACATCCCAAGTCTGGTGTTTTATTTTTTTTTTCATCATACTTAAATTAGTATCTTCCCAAGAACTCAATCGATTAATTGGTTGCCTAGTTAATAATCTTCTCACGTTCTACAAAAGATTTGAGGTGTATGGTATAATAAAAAAATATGGATGAAAATAAGAAATCCAAACCAAGGAGAGAGCACACAATATACCGAACCGGTAGGACTCATATTGTTCCCGGAGTTGAATTTGATTTGTCTCTGAGCTTCCTGGCAGCCAAGATAAAAAGAGAGACACAATCAGTTACATATTTCTTATCAGAAAAGGAAAAGCATGCTAAGGAGAGGTAAAGATTTTACTAGGGCTGTATTCTGAAAGTATTGTTTCGCTTGAGGCTTTAGATAAGAGGCAATAAGAATAATTGAAGATAATGCTCCCAACAAAATTTTATTATAGCTATGCAATATCATAAAAATGCATTACAAGGGGCCTAGCGTTTGTTGGGTGACTATCACGTGTCTGGCACTCTGCTGGGGACTCTGCATGCCTTATTTTATTTAACTCTCATAAACATTTAATGTCACAACTATCTTTTAAAGGTGTCATATCCATTTCGTGATAAGGAAACTCAGCCTCAGAGACTTTATATTCCTTCCTCAAGGTCACATTGCTAGTAGGGGGCAAATCTGCAGCTGAGTTTCGACCCCGTTTGATTCTAGAGCCCGTGTCCTCTCCACTCTAGTCATGCTGCTTATAATGCTTTAGGGGCGTAAATTGACTAAGTGCAAGTATATAATCCTCTGGTGATTCTCCTTTATCAAGGGATGTGTTTTTACAGGGCCCAGATTAGAGGATCATCGTCTCTTATCCAGGTTTGGTAGGAGGTGATTCGTAGAAAAGCTCATGTTCTGTTGCTACTCAAGACTGTTTCCCAAGAGCAGTAGTAATGGCTGTGTGTGGTTGTTATTGTTGAATACCGAACACTTCATATACATTATCTTCTTTAGTCCTCTGAGCAGCCCCATAAAGAAGGTATCATTATTATGCCCATTTTGCAGATGAGAAAAGTGAGGCTCACTGAAGTTAAATGACTCACAACGTCATACAGATGCTCAGGGGCAGGATTCGAATACGGATCTTCTTGGCTCCAGTGAGCATATGCTTCCCCATCAGTAACCTTAGTGGGCCTCATGTTAAGCAAATGTTAAAGCTGTTAATCTCTTGACAAAACTGAGGTCCCAATCTGGATTCTTGTCTGGAAGAAAGACCATCTGGCCTCAGCACTGAGATGACTATAGGGCTACCTACAGGCAAGTTCGAATGTTCCTTAAAAGGCAGTTGGGTCAGTCTGAGCGTGTGTGTGGTCAGCCTTCAGCGTGCCCGGTTCCGCATCCTGAAGCGTGAACGATGTCACTGTGACATGCAAAATTTCCAAAGAAGGGGTTCCCGATAATTTTTCACAGCCACAGGAGAACCTGCAAAATGTTTGAGTGGGTTTTATTTTCTGGGGTATCTGAGGAACCCACTAGGGCGAATCGACTACTATAGAGACAGGAGTGTCAAAAATTGATACGAACACGTTTAATTTGGGGGGATGCGGCAAGAGTAATAATTTTAGTTTAGAACAGTTAATTCAGAGCTCTTGGTTTTGACAGTCATTAAATGCCATGATGATTGGTTACGTAAGGGGTGTCACTCGCATTCTGTGATTATTCTCGCAATAATGACTACCGCTTCCCGTCACCACGGTGAGAACAGACGGTGTTCGCTGGGTGTTGTTACGAGTGCTTGATAAGAAATAGCTCACTTAACCCTCATAACAACCCTATAATAAGGTAGGATCGTTAGCTCTGTTTCACAGTTGAAGATCTGCAGAGGGGTGAATAACTCAACCCGAGGGCCCACGGCTGGTAAGTGGCCGGCCTGCTGCGCCGACCTGTCCCTCTGTGTAGGGTGGGTCGGATAAAGATACACACACCCTTCTCCCCCGCTGCGGGGTACGATGCAACCAGCTCACGTGCAAGTACTTTTAAATCCTTAAAAGTAGGAATGAAAAATAATGGGAGCAGGAATGCAGGAAAAAAGCCTGAGATTGCTCACTCCGTTATGAGGAGGCTGTTCTCGATCACCCTAATTCTTGCAGTGGGGCAAGATTGAGTGTCTCTGTTGAGCTCGTGTAGTTTGGTTCATAGTTGGCTTCAGTCCACAGGGTCAAAAGCTGGTTAAATTCTGGACAGGCTCAGTCTCATGACATTGTTCGCAATGTGCTTTCTGACAAGGTTTTGCACATCGTTGGAATTATTGGTAGTAGAATACTTTTGCCTAAAGCTGGATATTGGATTGAGGATTCTAGGATTTTTTTTTTTTTTTTTATTGCTCAAGAAAAAGTTGGCGTAACGTTTTGAAAGAATAGCAAAGTAATTAAGAAGTCTGTAGCTCTGAGAAGCGTGTTGGTCCAGCCTTGAGCGCTAGAATCAGATTGAGCTGGATCGGATGTGTGGCCTTCAGCCCGTTGACTGACTTCCCTAAGCCTCAGTTTCCTCACCTGAAAAATGCAGGTAAGAACCTAACTCGTGGGGTGGTTGTGATGATTACGTGAGATAATCAGCGTGAAGCGCTTGGCAGAGTGATCGCCGTATCATAAACGTCAGTAACTACAGCTGATCCGTGAGTGACGCTGGGGTTAGGGGCGCTGACCCCTGGCACAGTTGAAAATCCGTGCGTAACTTTTGACTCCCCCAAAGCTTGACTACTAATAGCCTACTGTTGATTGAAATTAACAAAAATAGTCAATTAACGCATATTTTGTATGTTTTATGTATTATACACTGTATTCTTGCTATAAAGTAAGTTAGGGAAAAGAAAATGTTACTAAGAGAATCACAAGGAAGAGAAAAAGTGTTACTGTTCATTAAGTAGAAGTGGGCCGTCATACGGGTTTTCGTCCTTGTCATCTTCACATTGAGCAGGCTGAGGAGGAGGAGGAGGGGTTGTCCTTGCGTCTCAGGGGTGGCAGAGGCAGGAGAAAATCTGTGTATATGTGGACCTGTGCCGTTCAGACCCATGTTGTTCAGGGGTCAACTCTCTGTGCCACGTAAGATCGCCCGTTAAAAACGCGAGCAAACTGTGTTGTGAGTCCACGCGGATAGAATCACCCGTGAAGGGTTAAAGCAAACCGTTTGACAAGGAGTGGGGGTCACCAACCAGAACGCTCCTTAGCAACTCAGGGGTCAGCGGTAAAGTCACCAAATGCAGTGAGTATCTCTGGAAGACTTTTAGGCTCTAGTTTTCAAGCTCCGTTGAATGTTTTCTTCCCCCCAACCCGAAAAGGATGAGGGTGGTCCCGCAGCAGAGCGCAGAGAACACTAGAGAGGTGGAGTTCTCGTCCCGCTGTGCCCTGCGCCGGCTCTTTGGCACTGGACACTGCATTTAATGTTTCGGGGCTTGAATTTGATGAGCTGTGGAATGAGGAGTTGGGGCAGGTCATCTCTACATTTTCTTCTAGCTCTCATACTCTTTTAAATTCTAAACTAGGTTAGGTCCTATAAAACCAGATAAATTAGTCAAAAAGTTGCCAGAAAAGAGTTTTTTTTTCCAAATAGGCACAAATAAAACAAAGAGGAAATAAATGCAAAATAAAACACACACTCTAAAGTAGGTTGCTGGAGATTCTGGGTTTTTTTCACTCCAGAAAGTCGACTTGGGGCCAAGTGACCCTTTATTGCCTCGCCGTTGATTCCTTTGGAGAAATGTCCTCAGCTCATTCAGAGGCCTAGGAGCTTTCGCTTCCTTCCTTGATTGAAAAAAAATTCTTTCAGATTCTTTCACCGACGCAGCAGGAATGGCCCCGAAGGATGCCCGCGCAGGAAACGTCTCTGCTGTCATTGTCGCCGGAGCCAGCACAACCATTTTCTGAGTTGCCCTGAGCTGTCAGCAGCGTGAATGTCTGAATGCATTCGGTGACTAGGGGAGATAAGTCTAAATAACAGAACACATTTTTTTTTTCTGCAAAAGAACAATTTTTGTCTTGAGCAAAGGATCATTTAAACTGAAGATGTCGTTGGCACGGTGCCTTGGAAAGGTCCCCCGCTGTCTTTTCACAAGACTCCCTGGGAAGTTTCCCTGTCACGTGGGACTTGTTCAAACTGGCTGTCTTAGTTTTCCTTTAAGAAATGGTGACAAGGAGTGATGGTTAAAGGTAGGATACGTGCTAGAACTGGTTTTCTGCCTTTCAAGGTGTCCAGGTAATATGCTTTTCCCCCAGAAAATTAGCTCCTCTTCGCAGACAGGGCTTTGAGCGCAGTGGTATTTTATAGGAGAAAGATCCGTCACAAATAAGTTAAATTTCCATGATTAACAGAGGAGGCAACCGAGGAAAAGTGACTTGGCCAAGATGGCACAAACGTTTAACTGAGGCCTGCAGCCCTCAAGCGAGTGTTTTCTCTCCCAGACCACGTTTCCTTCCTGTGTCGGGCTGTGGCTTCCTGATCTTGCATGGTAACTTAAATCGACCACAGCCGGGACCGTCTTGCACCCGCGTTAGAACTTTAGGAAGAGTGGAGAGATTTTTCCATCTCTCTGCAGCCATGCTTTTAGGTGAGCTTGAGGGTGGTGATTTGCCTGTCATCTCCACGAGGAGGGGGCTGCCGGGACGCTAGGACAGCAAGGGAAAGCAGACGTGACTAAAGTTTGCATGACAATTGGCGACCAGTGAGATCCAGGCGCAGATAGGAGACCTGTCCGAAGGGGAGAGAATGTGGCCTTTACCCTGGAGTCATCCCACAGCAGTGGAAGCTGGCACGACGTACAGCGTTTTTATTTTTTACGAAAGTTTTTATTTTGAAAAAAAATTAAAGATGTTTGAAGAAGTCGTAAGAGAGAGCACAGAGAGGCCTCATGTGTCCTTCACCCCGTTTCTCCGAGGGTTCCATATTGTATTATCAGAGGGTAATATCGAAACCAGGAAACTGGCCTTGGCGCAGTGTGTGTGTATAGTTTCATATCATCTCATCACATGTGGATTTGCGTAACGCCACCGCAATAAGGGTACAGAAAAGCTCCATAAACACAAGGCTCCTGCTTGGGCTGTCTCTCTGTGGTTCCACACCCTGCTGTCACACGGTCCCTCACCCTGCTGTCACATGGTCTCTCACCCTGGCAGCTATCCGTCTATTTTCCATCTCTGCGATTTTGTCATTTCACAAATGCTATATCAATGAAATCACACAGTATGTGAACTTCTTAGATCTGCTTTTTTTTTTTTTTTTTGAGACAGAGTCTCACTCTCTTGCCCAGGCTAGAGTGCCGTGGCATCAGCCTAGCTCACAGCAACCTCAAACTCCTGGGCTCAAGCGATCCTCCTGCCTCAGCCTCCCGAGTAGCTAGGATTACAGGCA
>CAUYRT010008315.1:0-21527 GCA_963574885.1 Lepilemur ruficaudatus | reverse complement strand
CCCGCGGGGGTTCTGTTTTGCACAACTTCTGAAAAGAGCTCAACAGACAGATGGAAAAGAGATGTACATCTTTCTCTTGAAAATCGTTTTTGACAATCTGCTTTTATAGAGTTCCCGAGAAAACAGCAGGAGAATGAGCTACAGCCTCCACCACATCTCAAGGGCAGAGTCGCATCTCCTGTGATAATCCCGTCTCCAAGGAAAGGCAGGCGAGCCAACTCTTGGACTGTGACATCCTTGCCGTGTTTGTCATCTGCCTGCCGCCAAGACAGACGGGAGTGGATGCAGCAGGTTCTCGACTGTGCCCTGCCGTTTTACAACCCCTTAATAGCCTCAGTGGCTGGTTTTCCTTTCCCACCTCCATGTTGGTCCTTTCCCCGGCCAAGGAAAAAGTAAATAAACCTCTTCTTTCTTGTCCTAACCTGTCAGCAGAAATCTTTCTCAAAACCCGCTAAACGTCAGGTTAATCAATCCATGTGGCCTTAGGGGATGACAAGAAGCAGGTTTTCCTTCAGAAACAATGGTATCTCAGTTTGCCAGGGCTCCTGAAACAAACGACCACAAACTGGTGGCTGAGAACAACAGCAAAGTAACTCTCACGTTCCGCAGCTGGAGATCACGGTGTGGGCAGAGCTGCGCCCTCCGCAGGCGCTGGGCCAGGCGCTGGGCCAGGCTCCGCCGGCGGCTGCTCCTTGGCTGCGGCTGCAGAGCACCGGTCTTCACATGCTGTTCTCCCCGTGTGCCGTCTGTGCCCAGATTCCCCCTCTTCTAAGAATACCAGGCATCCTGGCTCGGAGGCCTACCTTACGCACCTACCCGAACCCCACCTTCACCCTATTTCCAGATAAGGTCACATTCTGAGGGACTGGGATTAGGACTTTAACATAAGAACTTTTGGCAGACACAAAACAGCTCCTGACAATGAGAACAGAAGGTTCTGGGTTGAGTGCAGGTTTATGGTCTCCCTTTTACCACCACTGACTGCAAAAACCAAAACTCAGCAAGATCCAGAAAGATCCTATTTTCAATTTTTAAAAAAGAACCAGATCCGACAGCCACTGGCCTCAGATGCCCTTGCACTCTGTTGAGCGAGGCCAGGTGGCCTGACTGGCATACTGCGCCAGTGTGGCACCCTGGCAGGCTTCCTTCCCTCTCTGCCTGAAGTGACAGCAACACACGCACCCACACACACCACACCAAGCGGTCTCCATTAGTTGACGCTGACGGAGGCCAGGCATCAGGTGGCCAGTGGGTGCAGTCTGGGGTCCCTGGCACTGTCCCATGACCTCGGCATAATCTGAATGTGGGTGTGCAAGGCCAACCCTGGTGACAATCCCACTCCATGTCTGCCTTCTTGGAGCAGGTCAGTTCACTAAAAAAAAATCAATCTGTGGAATAACCAATTTGGCCAGTCAATAATTTGTCAAATTTACTGAGTTCTTAAGAACTTTCCTCTTTTAAACTTTTCTAAAGGTTAGAGCAATTTGTTCTGGAAGGGTTGGCAGGGCCTTGAGGGCTGTGAGGGCTCCAGGGTCTCTGGGGCCGCCTCATTCTCCCCATCTGTCTTTACCTCCACCTCTGCCATTCTGCTCCATCTTTCTCTGACTTGTAACCCGCTCTCTCTTTTCCTGACCATAGTCTTTCCCCCTCCCCTTCTACTGCTGACCTTCCCGTTACTCCATCTTTCTGACATTCAGTCTTTCTCCTTTCCCTGATCCTTGCTCTCCCCCTCATCTGACTTACTCTGGGTTCAGCATCCAGGGGGTGCTGCGTATGGCTGTGTAGGTTGTTCACTGCACAAAAGTGCCCGCTGGTTCCGCTTGCCAAGATCCATCTGGATGGATGCCCATTTCCATTGTGTGCAAAAGGGATTGGGAGCCCTTAGCAGCAGCCAAGCCTGTGCACAGATTCTTCTCCACCTCTCTTAAAGTAGAGGGGCCCCCTCTCTTGGCATCAGCTCCCCAAAGCTAGAGCAGCAGGGAGCTTGACAAGACAAACACCAAATGTTCTTAAAATGCCATTGTGAAGTCAAAATGGAAACTAGTCAACTAAAAGTATCCAAAGCTGCTAAAACTTCCCCATTTAACAAGATTTGCTATGAACTTCAGAAGGAATTAAAAACAACACAATACAAAAAAAAGAAAGAAAGAAAGACAGAAAGAAAAAAGACCCACGTTTTAAGTAAATCAGCAAATTTGGTAAATTTAGCAGCCTGATTTGGCTTTCATGGACAATTGGCCCAGTGTCCAGGAACAGGGAAGTCCGTTATTCTTTTGGGATACTTCTTCCCCACCAAAGGACTGTTGGAAATACACGGCCCACTGTGGTTAGTGGTATCTAATTTACCCCTAAATCTAGAGTCTAGGAGGGAACCATGAAAGACACTCCTGGGAGTTTAGGGGGGCCGGGTTTCTGTAATATAGCGTTGCCAGCTGCCTCCTCCACGCAAAAGGGGGACTGCTGTGCCTGCTCCACTTCTGTGAGCTCACTGCCTCCTCGGCCTGTGGTCCTTGGATTGTCTACCAAGAGAAACACAGCCTTTTAGGGTCCACTAATTATCACCGCTCTACAGTCAGGCACACGAGTGACGGAGACCACGGCTCTCCGGGAAGGTTCAGGGCGAAGTGGCCCGTGGCTCCGACTCCAGCGCCAGCGGCCGCCTGTTTGCATCTTGCATTGCTAGTCTGGGATGTCGTCTCCTCCACGTGGCCACTGCCCCACACATCTCCACGTGGAAGCAGGCCCTTTGAAGCTGTTCTTCCATGTGGCTTTACACCCCAGATATTTTTGAACTCTGTTTTCCTTTGCTTCAAACAGCAGCCTGTGTTGCTAACCGGGGTTTGCACTGTCTCTCCCTTCTTGCTACTGAGGGATTCATTGTCATCTGACAGGTGTACTGTTCAGAAGCTAATCTTTTGGATTGACTAAAGAGACCCCTGTCCTCATCCCCACTCCATCACATGGTTCCACTCCACCGGCCCTCCGCTGAGTACGCATCACAGCCACTCTGAGGACAGACGGCAGGATGCTGATAGGAACAGAAAATATGCTCCTCTGAATTCACCTCCTCCTCCAAACTGGGCAGAAGACATTTGTTGCTTTTTTTGAAACTGAATGATCCAAAAAAAAAAAAAAACAACTTCTGGATAAGAGTATGAGGGCAGAGCCAACTTTTGGAGTGGGATATACACTAAATTCAAATTGAAAACCTACAATAAGGAATAAATAAACACTATTAGTCTCTTATTAGCCATCAAAAGTGACATAGCTATATTTTTCATAGGAAAAGGCAGATATTGAACCCAAAATGTCACGGCCTGAAGAGTGAGCCTATTTCGATGGAAAGCGTGAATTTTTGTTCCGGACAGGGTAAGTTTTCCTTTGAAAAGCAGTTAGTGCCAGTGAGCCATCGAGTGTCTGCAGGATCCGTGGCTTCAGCCCTTCTCAAAGACCCAGGGACAAGAGGCAGCCTCCCCAAAGAAGCCAAGGGCAGGAAAGTGCCACAGCTCACGTGAGGCCATGCACAGAAGGCCGTGGAATCATCACGAAGCTCATACCTCCCACTTAAATCCATCCACTGAAATAAACATAAGGTGTACTGCTCTTGAGTGTTTCAATGACCTCGGCTACCTTAATTTCCTAACATTAAGAAGTTTTAAAATTTGAAAAGCGAAAATAGAATCAAAAGTAAAAGGCCTCTTAAAAGCCTTAAAAATAGGATAAACTGAGCATGAATGAGGGAACTGTCATTCACCAAAGGTAAATGCCCACGGTACCTTCCTGAACCTTGTCTCCTAGTTAAGAATTAGTTGATTCACATGTTTATTATGTTTATTAACCCATTATTGGGTCCCCTCTCGGTGTCAGGTAGGATGCTAACCCTGGCTGGAGATAAAAGATGATGCGCACCCTACCTTCTGAAGTTCAGAGCCTGAGAACAGCAACACACGTACGCACGTGAATATAAGTGATATAAAAATGCATGTGCACATTATAATGACAGCTTAATGTTCAATTTAGAAAAATCTCCCTTTACATTTTTTCTGTGTGTCTTTATATTGCCCAGGCTGGTCTCAAACTCCTGGCCCCCAGCGATTCTCCTGCCTCAGCCTCCCGAAGTGCTGGGGTCACAGGCAGAGCCACCGCGCCCGGTCTCTACGTGTCTCTTACCGACACTTCCTCTAGCCAAGATGCTGGATGGGTTGATCGAATCATTATAAGGACAACGTATGTAAGATATTTCCTCAGCTGCAAACTCAAACACCATGGTTTTTAACCTTGAAGAAACCACTGTTTCAGGCGCAGCAGCAATGCCCAGGTCTGAGGCCTGAGCAGCAGGATTTGCCTCTGCCCCCCTGGGAAGAGCATAGTTCAGAGGGCAGGGCCCTGGAGAACAAGCCCAGAAGGCTCGGCCCTTGTGGGTTCTATTACTAGCTATTTGGACAAGTCGCTTGTCCTGTTTGAGTCATTTCCTTTTCTGAAGAATGATGGGTTTTGACTAGTTCTTTTCCAAGTTCCTTTCCAACAAAGGATTCTGAGTCTCTGTGTCCAAGGTGAACATTTACCCTGAGACACTTCAAGGTACAGATGGTTTTTAGATCAAGGATTAGAATAACTAATAAGTGTCTATCTGAGAAATACAAGTATTTTCACAGATTGTAAGTAATTATTATTTCGAAATAAACTTTTTGCAGCATCATTTTTTTACAAGGTACAAGTTATTGCCTGTGAACTGAAAGACAGCATATCTTTAAACCCATCAGATTCAACTCTAGCCGTGGGCAGATGTTTAAATACAGGGGAGGAAGGGAGAGAGGTAAGTGTGGGTGGCAGAGCCAGCACCAGCCCAACGCCCTCGCTTTGGATGCAGACAACATCCAAGTCACAGAGCCGGGCAGCAGAAGCAACTCGACTCTGGACTTCCAGCCATTTAACAGTCTCTAAGTGCTGAAGTTTGTTCCTGGAATAGAAACCTTCTCTGTTCTGCCTAAAACATTCTTTTAAACAGTTTCAAAGTTGTTCAGTGTTTTGCTAATATTTTAGGGAACTATGGAAAAACTTACACACCCTAGAGAGACAGTGCCAGCGCGGAGCAGGGCTACCCGGGAACCCGCCGACTCAAGCAGAAATTCAGAAATTCCCCCGCAGTGAGGCAGCACTGGAAGAGGTCTCCGACGCACCCCACGTTCCACTAGGGACAGCTGGTGGGAGGGGCTGTGTTGGGGGTGACAGGGGCAGCTGAGGACACAAGGTCACACGACTCAGCGATGTCAGAGGTGTTCTGTGATGGGCTATTTGTCCCTGTTGCCCTCGTTGGATCAGTGGATCAAATATTAAGCTATAAACTTTCAAAAATATTAAGGTACAGGCTTTCAAAATCGTGCGCAGGGCTTGATGTGAAAGGACCACTGATGGACTCATCAAGCCCAGTGGTTCTGGTGTTCCTGTTATCAGCACAGCCCAAAACCGTGGCCATAGGTCCTCTTTATTAGTTGTTTATGGTGACAACTGCACACAGGCAGACCTTTCCGCAGCACACCTAGGTTGTGCAAGTCACTGCAGCACTCTACGGGACTTGAAGGAAATGCGTTGCCACAACAAACAGGGATGACAGAACTGAGTTCAAAAGACCCTTATTTCCTTTTATCCTCTTCTTATCTCCATCTTTTTAACCCAAAGGGCACAGTCTGCAATATATGACTGCTTATAAATGTTAGGGTTTTTTTTTTTTTTTTTTTTTGAGATAAAGTCTCACTCTGTTAACCTGGCTAGAGTACCGTGGGGTCACCCTAGCTCACAGCAACCTCAAACTCCTGGGCTCAAGCGATCCTCCTGCCTTTTTTCTATATAGTTTTAATTGGCCAATTAATTTCTTTCTATTTTTAGTAGAGATGGGGTCTCGCTCTTGATCAGGCTGGTTTCGAACTCCTGACCTTGAGCGATCCACCCGCCTTGGCCTCCCAGAGTGCTGGGATTACAGGCATGAGCCACCGCACCCGGCCAATGTTAGGGTTTTTGCTACTGTTGATAAATGTTCTAAACCAGCAGTCCCCAACATTTGGCACCATGGAAGACAAGTTTTTCACAGACTGGGATGGCGGTGGGGATGGCTTCAGGATGATTTAAGCACATTACAATTATTGTGCAGTCAAACCTCTGGGCACCTCAGATCATCAGGCGTTAGATTCTCACAAGGAGCGTGCACAACCTAGATCCCTCGCACGTGCAGTTTACAGTAGGGTTCAAGCTCCTGTGAGAATCTAACGCCATCGCTGATCTGACAGGAGGTGGAGCTTACGCGCTGAGGCGAGTGACGGGGAGCCGCTGCAAATACAGAGGAAGCTTCGCCTGCTCACCCACCACTCACCACCTGCTGTGCAGCCCGGTTCCGGTCCGTGGCCCAGGGGTTAGGGACTGCAGTTCTAGACAACCTTTGGTTATATGCCATGGCCTCTGGATTATAAAGCATGTATGTATTTCCTCATGATTTGTGTTTGCTTGTTTACGACAGGGTCTCTGTTGCGCAGGCTTGAGTGTAGCCGTATCATCACAGTTCACTGCAAGCTCAAACTCCTGGGTTCAAGAGATCCTCCTGCCTCAGCCTCTGGAGTAGCTGGGAGCACAGGCGTGTGTCACCATGCCTGGCTAATTTTTTGTAGATATGGGGTCTCGTGATGTTGCCCAGGCTGGTCTCAAACTCCTGGGTTCAAGTGATCCTCCCACCTCAGCCTCCCAAAGTGCTGGGATTACAGGTGTGAACCACCACACCTGGCCTCATACATGTTTTTTGTCTATTTAAGGTTGTGCACAGAGACACCAACAGGCCCTGCTGATGGTGCAGTGTCATCAGAGGTGTCCAGATGGATGGGGACCGAGATCCAGCAGGGGCTCAATAAGTAAGTGCTGAAGGAGGGACTCGTCGGCTACATCAGCAGAAATCTAACTACAAGGGGGTTTTACCAGGGAAGTGGAAATGATGCTGATTACATTTAGAAAAGAGACAGGGATGGTTCTAAAGTTGGCTCTGAATATTTAAAAAAATGAGCTGTAAATTATTCAGCAAGACCAGAGCGTTATTCAAATTAAAGGCAAAGCCTGCCTTTCTCCAGCAGATAAGAAGTCCTGACAAATGCCAGAAGCAGGTCCTTTACTCCTGGATCCAACGGCCTCCTTCAGTCATGGGTCACGTCGGGAGAGGAACACGCATGGACGAGGTCGTTAATCAATCCAGCATACAGCACATTGCAGAATGCGAGACTTCCCCCTTTAAAATGGTAATCTCCCCATTTACAAAAATGCAAGCAGAGACAGACAGACAGACAGACAGATGCTGTCCTTACCGTCAGGGATAAGGCCATGCAGACGAAGGTGAACTTCTTGATGTGGGCTGCTGTGACCGTGTTGCTCGTGCTCACCACTTTATTGCTGGGGTTATTCTGGGGAAAGACAATGACAGTCGTGACTGGGCTCCGGCTTACCCTTGGCTAACCCCCCGCGAATCTTACAGAGCATCCAGTTTTTGTTTTATGTGATGTGTCTGCGGTATAAGGTTCAAGCGGTAGCTCGCGAGGCGGCTGCCACCTGAGTCTCTGACAGCTGTCAGGCTCCTGTACACGAACACTGGCCAAAGCGAATCCTGGACTCGATGCCCAGAGGTGTTGCCTGACTCAGTCGCCGCCTCACCCAGCCCAGGCCTTGGCTCTGAAGCTGCTCCCTGCCCCCGCAGAGCCTGTGCCACGCCACCACGGGCATCTCCCTAAATGCCACAGCCCTGGCTCAGCGACCTCAGGGCCCCTCTTGTCCCCACAAATGGACACAAATTCCGCTAGGCAGTCAAGGCCCTGCCCAGTCTGACCCGGCCTCACTTTCCAGCCATTATTCTCCACCTGTATCCCAAATGGGGCCCCCAGCCCTTTCCCTGGCACACCTGTGCTTTTGTTTCCCCTTCTCCTGTTGGATCTTCTGATTTTCAGAAACACCCCTCTCTTTGAGGCCCATCGTCCTCACAGCCCATCTGTTCCCTAAAGCCTCTCTGACTGTCGCCCTCCAGGCTGACTCTGGGTCCCACCTCCTGTAGCTCCTGACGACCCTGGAGCTCTCTTAGGGCAGCCATCGTGCCCTGCCACGTGTTCAACGCCTGGTGAGGCTGTGTGTACTCTGAGCTAAAGCTCCTCGCCCATCTCCTTAGCCCCGAAGCACTGAGCACAATCTTTGAGCAGAGAAGGCGCTCCAAGAGCACTTGCTACATTGAATTTTAAACAAACCTGCAGGTGGCTCAGATGTCCTCCTGCACGGCAGCAACTGAGGCTAGCAGAGGCTCTTCCCGCTAGGTGTGCTCCTCGCTCCATCAAAATGAGCGCCTGGCCCCTCGCCGTGAAACCCAGCAGAGAAAAATAACCCCCGCCTCATTATGGACCCAGTTAGTCCCAAAGCCCACTCACAAAAACAAACCCCACACCTGGCTCCACATCCAGCCTAATAAAAGACTGACCCACACAGCTATTACAGGATCCACTTGGAAAGAGCGTTTGATTTTCCTTTACATCTCCAATCCCTTCCCCTGCGGAAGCTACAAGCACCAACCTCTGAACGACTGTACTTTTTCTTAAGTCTAGCCTCTCAATATAGATCTGCTTTTTTGAATAACAGACTGCTGCCGTAGCAAAATGCAAACCCCAGCGTTGGAGATCTCCGTCTCCACTCAGCCCGGGGGTCTGTAAGAGCGGTGCCCTGGTGGGTCTGGTAAGAAAGAGGCCTACATTGGAAAGAATTAGGGAACCTCACCAGAACACACACAGCCACAGCGATGGCAACAGCTCCTTCAGGGCACTGCTGTTTGTAAAATAGCAAATATGTCCACAAAGGCAGTTAAAATAAACTAGCACGTTTCATTAGTTTGGCGCTGGCGTTGCATTTCGTTTGCCCACTCTGCTCAGAAACACACTCGTCCGCAGGTAACTGCCCATTAAAGAGAATTTGCACTAGTGGAAACCTCTCTCAGTTCAGGTTTCGCTAGAACTTCCCGAAGGCATGTGAGCAATTTTAAATCCTCAAAGAGGCAAAGGATTTCCATTGTCAATGAAGCACATTCTGAAGTCCACACAGAGGTGTCTAAGATTTGGGTGAACAGCGGCATTCACATGAATGGTTTGGGGTAGCTCGCTGGGGTACCTGGAAGTAATGGGTGAGGTTTTAAAAGGAGTCTGAGTAACTTGAATTTCTGGCTAGAGGTACGTTTGTTAAAGGCATTTTTTTCAAAGCTTCTAACCTCTGTGATCATGAATAAAACAAAGTTTTTCTTGGATGCTCCTGCTGAAACCATACAGTGCTGTATTGTTAAGTTTTACTATTTCGAGGTGGCCAAAAACAATTTCAGATGAGACTTTGGCAGCCAGGAGGTTCTAACACTTCAGCACCTGTCCTTCTCACCAAGTTTCATTCGATAATCATCTTATGCTCCAGGAGCTCGAATTGAAATTTACCAAGCAGGCTTGTGTCCATGGTGGTTTTCTAGGATTTACTTTTATACATGTGTTCCTTGAAATGAAAATAACGATGTCTATCTATAGACTGGATTAATCCCACTCAAACACAGAGCATCAGCTCTCTCCTCGAGTGACTCACGCCTTCTGAAGTCCACTCTCAAAGGCCTGGGAAGCAGAAATCAAAAGCATTTTTTAGACTGCGCTCTGCATCCTGATGTTGCAACTAAGTATTTCCAGCAGGTGGTGGGTCCTAACCATGGTCTACTGAGGAAGCTCCACGCCCAGTAAAGGGCTCTGGCCCTATCTCCCACTGGGCTACACGGTGGGGTCCCTAACGCATTCCGAGGTGAGTTACTCTTCATGGGGGAGCACAGGTATGGAATAGAAGAGGAAGGTGACATTGTCCCCATATGGTGACAGGGCCGTACGGAAGACTGCGTGAAGGGGAAGTGAGGGCAGGTGTGTGTGTTTGCGTGCGCACGCGCTAACAGGGCAACTTGCAGGGGACCACAGAAGCAGAGGCGGCGCTGGACAGAGAGTGGGTGATCTCTCTCCACGTTTCATCCCCCACCTCCACCTCAGCCCCGTCAGAGGTGCTCGGGGGGATGCCCGCAGGTCAGGGTGCAAGGTGGGGCAGGGGGGCGTCAGAACCTCTCCTGGGTCCCCACATCACAAGTCCTGCCCCCTCCCTGCAGCCCACACACAGTTTAAGGCTGGGCAAGAGGTTTCCTCTCCTCCTTCCACAGGGCGCTTGTTGGGGTAGGACAGAAAGACGTAGGCGCTGGCTCTGAGCTAGTTCTTTAGGAATTCAAGGCAAAACAGTTGCTACTAAGGGTACAAGTGGCAGGTTGTTTGCTTCTTTCCTATTTTTCATTTAAAAAACATTACATACTATTTTTGGGATATGTTTCACTAGCCATTTGTTTCAGAGTATAAGCCTGTGGGGTTAAATAATAAAGCTATGATGAAATAGACATTTATTGAATGACAGCAGCACAGCCCTGACCAGGCCGCAGGTCAAGAGGGTGACATGCCTCCCGCGCTGGCGAGGACAGAGAGGCTGTCAACAGACAGTAGCTTATTCTTCTGCCAGGGTAAGTCTGCCATCTCAAAACCATGCTGGACCCCAGTCTTGCGGTATGGACAGCGCGAGCGACCATGCAGATCAGCACAGCGGCAGAGACCCGTGTGCTGTAAGCTCGGGCACACAGATCACTGTCTGTTCTTTAGCCAGCTGGCATGTGGTCGGTAAAGTGTTAGTTTAACTAAAGAAACAAACCACAGAAACTAAATCCAATATATAACATTTTTTTGAGAGCTTATTTTCCCTGTTGCAAATACTTTCTCAATTGGAATAACCCTAAAAGTGACGCTAGGAACCTCGGCGTGGAAAAGCATCATGAGATCAGCGTCAAGGAAAGCTTAAATGTGCCCTCGTTATTTTCCAAAGGAAAATAGTCCACAGTGACCTTCGACACCCCCAACATCACACGAACCTTGCAAAGGGAGGTAAGATCGAGAAACAGCGAAGTGTCCGTCATCAGAGAGCCCTGTCTATCAAATGTCATTTTAACGAGTGTGCTTCAGACACTGTCCCGCACAGGTTCTCACCTTGTCAAAAGCAGGATAGACAGCGCGGATTTCCGTCAGCCAGCCATATGGCATGTGACCCACAGGGTATGTGGCTGTCAAAATTGCCACTGCCTACAACAGAAGAGTCGGCAGAGTTAGCGTGGGCATCAGCAGAACGTCCCCCCAGACCTGCTGTGTGTTACGTGACACAGTGAGCGGTCTCAGATCCCTCCACCCTGGGTGACAAGCATCGGCCAGCCACGGGACAGCCTGAGCGGGTGGAGGGTAAGGACTGACCACTGGCTGTGCTCTTGGGTACTGCACTGTGTCCCTGGGAAGGGGGTGAGTGAGCTAACCCAGTGGACGTGAGACAAGGACAGTGTGTATGTCTTGTTTTACATGAATCCAACAAGAAACAGGTTCAGATCCCAGGTTTGGGAAGCCAAGATTTCAACACAGTCCACCAGATTCCAGAATCTTTGCTCGTGTCATTGAACCTATCTGAACCCTCTGGCTTAGCCCTCATTGATGCTCCAGATGGACTGTGGCCCTCCCTACTCTCCGGAGGTCTCTGCTCCACCTCTAAGCACCCTCTCTGTCCTTCGGGGTGGCTGGCATCACACGTGTTTGACTCCGCTTCCGACGCAGCTCACCCCCAGTCTGCCCCGTCAGTATGGCCCAACTTCGATTTTTAACTTAAGAAAATTCAGTACATATTTCATACAGGAAGATATCCAGGGGTTTCTGTGAGAATGAGAGCTGCTGCTTTTATGTGAATGAAAAGGAAGAAAAATGAAAATGAGGCATCTGAACCCGCGTTCTGGCAGCATTCAACTCTCACTAGCTGGTGGAGGCACAGCACAGGCGGCATCTATTTTAATTAACGGAACAGTGACGCACAGGTGTGCCAGGAACACGAGGCCAGTTCCCAGCTGTGGCGTGGCATGGTGTGGCGTGGCCAAAAAAGAGCTCTGAAGTCAGGCAGACCTGGATCCAAACCTTCACCTCGTGGCTTCCCAGCTGTGCAACGCAGGAAGCCTCTCGGGGTCTCCCTTCCTGCTCCTCCAACGGGACAGGAATACGAATCCCATCTCAGGGGGTTGTCAGGAGTTGAGGAGACGTACATACATGCCTGACACACAGTAGATGACCGATAAATGTCAGCTCTGTACCCCACAGGCTGTGCCTATAAGCCACTGAGGGCAATTCTGGAATGGCTCTCACCCATAGTTTGTCACGGGAAGACGGAATTCCAGCACCCGGGTGATGCGGGTCCCCTGCGTTTTACTGGGAACCTTGAACTGAAGTGTTCAAGCACAAAAGCTGATACGGTAGCCACCCAAGGTGACATTCATGATTCAAAAAACAAAATCTAGGAACACACTGAGGCAAGAAGAAAGCACTGTGCTTTGGATTTATGGGCTTCTCTTTCCAGGCCAACATGAGCAGCTTCCCAGGACATGGAAACTCGTAGGCTGCTCCAGGCTGGGGACCTGCTGACGGTGCAACTCGGGCTCCAGGCTGCTCCCTGCAGAAGCGACGCCTAAGCAGGAGCCCTAATGAGCGGCCGTTAGCCTTCCCTAGGATCGGCGGTTCCAGAGACAGGACTTGATCTCCAGAGGGCAGTTGAGGAGGAGACGAATGAAGTAACTCTGTTCAAACCCAACTTGGGAGGGAAAAAATGAGTCAACTCTCTCTTTGGAGTAGCTGCCAGTTTCCAGATACAGTTCTCGAGTTGTGAGCAAGCCAGTCGAGCAGATCCATCGGGGGAGGGGGGACCGGGAGCAGGGAAGTCACCACGGGTGGGGCGGGCAGGTGAGGGTGGGCCAGGTCAAGTTGGAGGCCGCGGCTCCCCTACACCTCTGGGTGCTTCCAGCTCTGCACGTGGCACATTCCGTCATCATCTGCAGCTACGGTGAAGAGCCACGTGCTGACGCCAGGGGGAAATGGAAAACTGAGTGGGAGTCAGAGGCCGGGACGCTGACACTCGCCAGCTTCCAGCTAGTTCTGTGTTTCTGTGTCTCGGGTCCCCATATGGTAAACGAGAAGGATGAATTAGACATTTTCTTCTATAATCATAAAAATATAAAATTACATTGTAAGTTACTGAATGAGATCTTCGTGGCTCCCTAGCATGACCGTGTCATGTAACTGAATCTCATGGCACAACCTGAGCTCTCAAGATGAACTGGAAATAAATTTTACCCGCCTCCACCCAGCAAGGTGATTACAGGCGCCCACATCCCCCGAAAGTGCCCTACCTCTGTAGCCGCAGAACTGCCGCCGAGGTCCCGGGAGACAAAGAGGTTGACGATAGGCCTGCTGATTCTCTGCGTGGCCAAAATTAGAGCCAAAGGCCACCAGAAACTCAGCATCTTTCTTATGGTTGCATCTCCCTGCATTAAGAAGTGGAGAAAAAAGTTTACTAAACTCTAGAAGTAGAACAGGAAAAAATGATTGAGAATCAAAGTTTTTCCTTTTTATGCCAATCAAGAGCCAATTCACTGCACTTAAAAGTAATATATGGAAAATTCTCTGTAGACGAGCCAAGTCGAATTAAAATAAAATGTTCCATCTTATTAGAAATTAACTCAGACAGTTGGCAAGCGACTGTGAAATCAAAACACCCATCGAAGCTTAATAGATCCCAACCACTATTTTCCCTACAGGGAACCTCTAACCAACGTAGAACTCAACCCGATGGCCTGAGAAACAGGCTTGAAATTAGTCTGTTTATGTCATCAAACTGACTGGCTAGAAGTCATGTTAATAACAAGTAACTCTTAGAAATGAAAAATTATTATGATTTGGGAATCAGTCAGCCCATAGAAACGTGCCTAATTATTTCGGCACCGTATAAATCTACGACAGAAGTTCTTACTCTCCAAGCTCTTACAGATGTCAAATAAACTGCTCAGAAGCGCAAGCAAAACAAAAGCGTGGTAAAGAACAAATGAGTTTTTAAGTCGTTTGCAGCAACGGTGTGTGATATCGTTAAAGCCTGGCGTTCCTTTTTGGTTTTGATTCTTCACGAGGGTGAGAGTTACATCGTGGAGCCATCTCAGCCACTTTACCACATTCCCCTCTGCTGGTGGCTGAATGTTAAGAGACAGAGTGTCACTGTCAAGACCAATTTGTGGTTGACCGCATGATGGAAATAACCAGACAGGATTTCACTGATGGCTGACCTCGGACAGAGGTAAGCGGTCAATACAATTACTGTTTTGGCATGACAAAAGTAACGTGTGGTCCAAGCGGATTTTTTCAGGGCTATATGTGGTCATTTGTATCTGCCTTATAGCTAGATGCAGAGAAACCAAGTGATGTCTAATACGTATGAGTAAGAAAAATTAGCACACATGTAAGTCAGACATTGTTTACACTTAGGATAAACACAATGCTTTGGTCACTGGTGTAAGACTGTACGTTACTGTTTCCTACTCAACTTTCAAGGTACAGGCCAAGCTCTATTACCTCCAAGGAGGCTTCTCAGACCACACTACTTTGTCTGTCTCAACTGTGGTAGCTCTTAAATGCGTACTGTGCTGTCTTGGATTTATGCTGATTGTTGCTTCTGTGTGGGTCTGATCTGCCTGACCGGGCATGAAGCTGCTTGAGGGTAGAGACCATATCTTAAAATTTTCTGTGCTGCCCTGCGGTACCTAATGCTCTGTTGGGTCCCTAGGAGGTACCCGAATAAGAGGTTGTGATTGGCCAGTGCAGAAAGTATAAACAAAGCCTCAATCCCTGCTATAAGATTAAAAATAATAAAATGTGAATGCTAAGGTATCATGGGCCCTAAAATCTCTGTTGACGACGGAACAACTTACGACAGAGAGTAAGAGAAACCATAAATATTGCACCTGTTCCTTAGCCTGACATGACTTGCTGTGCCTCAGTCTCCTCATATGGGATGAGGGCGCTGGACAGTGACCTCCACGATCACGTCCATCTCTCAGGGTTCATTCATTCTCCAACTGTCTTTTCCAGTGGATGCTACCTAGCACTTGGCCTTTGGTGTACGACATCATGGCCAATTTGAGTATTTGACTTCCTTGATTTCTCATTTTACATGGACGTGGAATACAGTTTTTATTGATTTCTCATTTCATGTAGATGTGGAACAGTTTAGCTCTACTCTGAGTATCAGCCTGTTGTCAAGGTGTTGAAGACGTACCCCCAGCTCCGGCCCACTCCTGTCGGGGATGATGTCGTGGATGTTCTTGTAGTAGCCCAGGCACAGGGTGGTGCAGCGCACGAGGGCGCCCATGTACAGGGAAAGGATCGGGATGAGCAGCGGCTCCCGGCACTCCAGGTGACTGTGAAGCAAAATGGCTACGAAAACAACCTGAGAGAAGGGGCGACAGGAGCCAGTCAGAGGGAGGCGAGGGTACTGACCGGCAGACACGCGGGCCCACCCTCTCCAGCCCGGGGCAGACAGGTCTCCGAGCGAAAACCTGGACTTTGATGCAGAGGGGACGGAAACTCGGGCGATGACGCAGTGTTGCTCCCGTGCAGTTCAGGTGCGGATGCTGGGGACTCACTGGAGAAACACACTGATCGTTTTGTTACATCCACCACAAAGATTCTGTGAGGGCAACTGCATGTCTGAGTAAGGTTATTGCTTAAACAAAATCTAGAAACTTTGGCCTCCCATGGGCAAATGTAGTTGAGCTTTGCCCTCTCCAGGCTGGATACTGAGGTGCAGATCTAGCCCACACCTGTGCACTTAAGTACCTTCCACAAAGGAAAAAACAGTAGCGATCAATGATTGTACACAGGAAAACAGATACTAACATTTGTAGGATGGGAGTTACTAAAAATGCTGCAAAAAACACCAACAGTAATTATTATAAAACAACCAACATTAAAATTTAAAATATAAACTTATAAAAATGGCATCAGTTGAAGTAACCAGGGTCAGAATAGACTGACATTATAACAAAGTGTCAATCTTAATTCAACGGTACCATCTCTAAAGCACATTCAGCAATGTATT
The DNA here is from genome assembly GCA_963574885.1 of Lepilemur ruficaudatus. Taxonomy (NCBI): domain Eukaryota; kingdom Metazoa; phylum Chordata; class Mammalia; order Primates; family Lepilemuridae; genus Lepilemur; species Lepilemur ruficaudatus. The sequence continues at coordinate 5,471 of CAUYRT010008315.1, read as the reverse complement.
AACCTCCTGGGTTAATCAGAGACTTAACCCAGCCTGGGTCCAGAGTCCTCCTGGGACCCACTCATTCAGAAGACCCTGGTAGCACACGGAGTGCAAAGGTAGGTGATTTTAGGGGGAGGTGTATTTCTGAGCTACATCAACCTTAACAGCCAAATACTCACGGGAAAATAGGCATATTAAACTATAATGCCACTGAGTGATCCTGACCAAAGGATTGTCCTGGATCACTGCATTATCAAAACACCAGTGATGATGGAAAATTACACAACAAGCTGGAGAATGAGCCTGATTTATTGTATTGGGACATCCCACTCCACAGGGAACCCAGAAGAGCAGGCAATGGAGGGAAACGCTTCGGAATGAAATTAAGGGATTAGGTGCTAGAGGTGGTCTGCTTATAGCACAGACCGACACGCGTGCCCGGCTGTCATTCTGAAACCCTACAAATGAGACCCACCGTGTCACTCAATCACCAGGGGAGCGCAGAGGACAGAAGTGCTGCTTGGACACAACCAGGCTGCCAGGAGCACAGGCAACGCCCGTGAGCAGACCCGAGTTGGGCCGGCACTCATGCTCATGCTCACTCACTCACTCTCTTGCTTACACTTGCCAAGGATACAGTGGGGTTCAGTGATGGAAATAAGGATGTCCATGACTTTCTCCATGCATCCTGCTTCCAAGTGGACCAACTATAACGTATCAATGGCAAGATGCAAAGGGACATGTTTAACGTCTACAGAACCTACAATGTAAGCTGACATGATGCTTAGAGGCTGACAACTAGTTGTGTGGAAAATGAATGCCTACATGAAGACGAGTACTGGACGTAGTTCCTGCCAAGTCCAGGAAGGCTCCGCAAGACGGGAGCCTGAGCAGCAGGACCAAAGCAGGGGTCTGGACAAGAGGGAAAAGGGAGTCATGGGCACAAGAGGACTTAGCATGCAGATGACATGAAGATGCAGATAGGTCCGGCCAGGAGAGCCCCCAAGGCCCAAGTGAAGACGGTGCCAGCCTCCCCTGCATCGCAGACCCACACCAGGTGCTGCAGCACTTACCTGGGATCTGACATCTCCATGGGGGACTGTACTATTTATCACCTTAAAATAACAACACTTGTGCCTTTTGCATTTCAACCCAGAATTAAGATTCCGAATCTGAGACAGCCATCGAATATGGGTCAGATTACTTCCTGAGGGAACCGACTGTCTCAGTGGCGAGGCAGGTGTGTGCTGGCCCCGGACCAGGTGCTGGGATTCAGTGATGAACAGTCCCAGACTCTGCTCTGCAGGGGCTGACAGTGGAAGAGGCAAGAAGTTAAGCAGTGGACAATGCTGGTGAGCGTCCACTGCAAAATGCCACGGAGAGCCGAGGGGAGGACGGGCGTGCGCTGCGAGGGAGTGTGCTCCGCAGCGCCCTGTGCATTTCCTCCTGGGCAGAGGGAGCTGCGCCTGCAAAGACCCCCATGGGGGTGGTCTGCCACACTGAGGCTCTGAAAGGAGGGCCTGTGGCTGGTGTGCAGAGAGCAGGGGGACGAGAGGACGGTGCCCGGGAGAGGCGCAGGGCCCCCGGGTCTTTAGTGCCTGGGAGGCATGATCAGGATTTTGGCCTTTTATCAAGAACACCAGAAAGTTATTTTTAAAGCCGGTTTAAGCAGGGGGGAGGTGGCCAGAATTTCACTGGGAAAAGGTCACCTGACTGCAGTGGGGCTGGGGGGAGGCAGGGCAGAGGGGCAGGGCGAGCGAGGCAGCTTCCCTAGCAGTGCAGGCGGCGGGCGGGGTATGACCCCTCGGCCCAGGGTGGGCAGGAGGGCTGGGCAGAGTGGGCAGACTACAGAAATACCTAGGATTAACATCTGAAAGGCTTGGGGATGAAGGGAGACTCTTCTTGCTTAGTTCCTGGCTTTCTGACTGGGTGATAGAGCCGTTGGTGAGCTCAAAAATGAAACACGTGACACAGAGGGTCATTCGGTCAGGCTTCAGGTGCCTTTGAAGGATCTAGTGGAAACGTCACGGGGACGTTTGGAGAGCCCTATCTGGGGCCCACAGGAGAGAGCTGGGCTACAGGTACTTACGTGGGGATCATGAATTGTGTCACAGACGGGATAAACCAAGGGCGAGTGAGATGCTTCACAAACTGAACGAAGAGTGAGGAGAGGGAAGGGCTTTGGGGGACTCCGCGTGTACAAGTCAGGAGAGGAGAGTGACCTCACGGCCGGGAGAAAAAGCAGGACTGCAGTGGGGTGCGGGCCGGTGGGGAGGAGCGCTCCGCAGAGCGAAGGTAGCTAACACCGCTCACTGGGGTTACTGGCGTGAAGGTCACTGGTAAGAACCATCTGGGTGGGAGTCAGCCTCCAGCAGGGAACAGAGTAAAAGGGAAGTGAAAAAATGGAGACGGCGAGCGGAAACCACCCTTCCGGACAGTTTGAGGGGCAGAGAGAATGGCAGGGCAAGAGGTTCGTGGGACCCAGAGAAAGCCTGTTGTGTTAAGAGGGCAGGTATCTGAGCTTATTTACATGCCAAGAGGTATCAGGGGACAGAAGGAACCACTGATAACTGATCAGTGGGTTCCTGAGAAGGCGGGACAGGAAGTGGCCCGCAGGAGGAACTCCTGCTCTCCTAGATGAGGAGAAACGGAGATGACCCGAGGGTTTGAAGGTTCCATGGCGGGAAGCTGAAGAACGCGGTTGCTTCCGTTTACTGTGTGAGGTGTGGAGAGACGCTCTGAAACAGTCCCTGCAGAGTCAGCAGTGGCGCGGGACGAGATTGTGCATTTGCAGCTTGGTCAATGTGTCCCACTGGGTAACTTTTGGCAGAAGCGTTCGCCCCTGGGCACAGGCGGAGGAGGACGCATGACCCGGGGTTGGTTCAGGATTGGGCTTTTGTTGGGAGGCTGAGATGAAAAGGCAGGAGATAGGGAACTTACAGATTATGATCTCATCATCCTTGGGGTGTCAACTGACCTCAGAAGGCAAGGGCTGATGGCAGCAGAGAGGTCAGAGGATGAGAGAACCCAGGGAGGGTAAACAACCTCGAGAGAATTTTCGCTTGGATACTGAGCAGACTCAGAAAGTCTAGACGGCCAGGAAATAAAACAAAAACAGCAGTATTTTCCCCAAATCCCTTGGCAAGATGAATGACCGGAACATATAACTACCACAATAATGGTGGCACAGAAAAATGTTGCACGTTTGAACCAAACCAAGAGCTTTTTTGTCCTATTGTGTGAAATGTGTGAACAAAATTAGCTTAGTAAAATTTTTTAAAAAGAGAGAGCTGCCATTGAAATCCAAGGCATTATAAAGGATTTCCATTTTATCATTGTTGATTACTTGTTATTTATGCCAAGGTGGCATTTCAAGGTACTTTGGATAGGATCTATTTACTTATGACGGAATTAGGTAACTAACAAATGCTTTCAGGTAATGAGAGGAAACTTGGGAGTAAAAGACTTAAGAACAAAAAGAGAACTTAATTCCTCCAAACAAATTGTGGTAGGAACTCGAACAATAAGGTTTAAAATAACTGTTCTGCCAGGAACAGCCTGAGGCCAGATGGCACCTGAGCTGGGCTTCCACGCTTCTACTAACCAGATTGTTTGTTCTGAACCTGCCAGCCCTCTCTCGGCAGGCAACGACCAGGATCAGGCTTAAAATTGAGAAGGAAAATGTCTGTAGGTGTACTGGCAAAGTATTTTCAGATATATGCATTTTTCCCCTCTGTCCTTGGATGCCTACTATATTTATTTCAGGCAAAGTTAAGGGGTTTCTTTTGTTTATTTTTCTTGCCTTTAAAAAAACACACATCTAAAATGTGTGCTCACAAACTGCTCACTGAATTGCTGATGCCAACGTTTGAAATCAAAGGTACTTCTTTAATTTAAAATTAAGTGATTAAGGTGAATAAGGCAGTTTAAGTTCTTCTCTCAGAGGATGCTGAAAGAAAGACTGGGACAAAATTCTCTAATAACTCTGCAAGAAAATTAACGAAAATATATCAAAGAATGATGTTAGCTAGTACTCAGGCGTACACACACACACACATGCCCAGTGTTAGCAGAAATTAATTTAAATTACTTTTAATAGTGATCCATGGTATAAATGTGATTAATTTGGAAATTTAATTCTTGGTCTTTTGGGAGATACTAACAGCTCGGCAGTTGATCGCTCCAAAACGGTGGCTAAAAGTTTAAGGTGTACAATAGGGGTAAAATGCACGGCAGTGTTCGTAGAACAGAACTGAGAATTTGGAAGGGAGCTTAAAATCATAGTCCAACCTCCCCTTCTGTGACGAAATCATTCTCCCAAGTCCCTGGCTGCAGGAACTCAGTTTCATTTATAAATTTAAGGAATTAAATCTAATTTTCCACTAAAATTTTTCGGGTGGCATCTTTGGTGGAAGAAGGAAGGACAGAGCTGGGGCTGCACGTCAGGCCTCGGAGAACTGGACCCAACAGAGAGTGGATGCAGGTCGTCTTCTCAAACTGTGTGGGAAGGTAACCGAACCGACTTCCTGGGTCTTTCTGAATGTGGAGAAATGACCCGTGGACAGCAGCCGTTCACGGCAGCAACGTAAGAAACAAGGTTTTAGGAATAATTCCCAAGAGTGCTCGCTCTAGGACAGAGTGACAGATTGCATACCGCCAGGCCACGCAGAGGCACTCAGCCAAGTGCACGGTGACCCTATGACCACCTAAAAATGGACTGTGTATGACTTTATAGTCATTTCACATGCACACTCTTTAAAAATAAAGGTCGAAACCTCAATACTAAATTTAAATTCATACAACCCTTATTCTAGCAAGAGTATATGTACTTTTATTACAGGGAGTCTCCTTTTCTCATTCATTTAATAAATATGTATTGGCGTCTACACCGACGTGATGGCATTGCTGAAACCAGGTGAATGCAGAGTGCACTGCCCAGCGAATGAACATAAAACATGCATCAGTTACACCAGAGGGGGCTCTGAGTAGGTCTGATTGATGCACAGACCATATTTACCTGAGCTATGACATCTGAGATTGAGGCACATCCCACCAGGAAACTGTACTTGTGTTTTAAGAGAATGCCAGCATGGGTCCATGCCTGCCAGAAAGAAAGAAAAGAATGTGGCATGAGATACACTTTCAGGGTGATACTGTTTCTAGTTGTTGTGCTGTAATAGGCATTCCTGAAATACACTTTTTTTTTTTTTGAGATAGAGTCTCACTGTGTTGCCCGGGCTAGAGTGCCGTGGCGTCAGTCTCAAACTCCTAGGCTCAAGTGATCCTTCTGCCTCAGCCTCTCAAGTAGCTGGGACTACAGGCATGCGCCACCATGCCCGGCTAATTTTTTCTATATATATTCAGTTGGCCAATTAATTTCTTTCTATTATTAGTAGAGACGGGGTCTTGCTCTTGCTCAGGCTGGTTTCGAACTCCTGACCTTGAGCAATCCGCCCGCCTCAGCCTCCCAGAGTGCTAGGATTACAGGC
>CAUYRT010008311.1:0-12432 GCA_963574885.1 Lepilemur ruficaudatus | reverse complement strand
AAAGGTCAGGAGTTCAAAACCAGCCCAAGCAAGAGCAAGACCCCGTCTCTACTAAAAATAGAAAGAAATTAATTGGCTAACTAAAAATATATAGAAAAAATTAGCCGGGCATGGTGGCGCATGCCTGTAGTCCCAGCTACTTGGGAGGCTGAGGCAGAAGTATCGCTTGAGCCCAGGAGTGTGAGGTTGCTGTGAGCTAGGCTGACACCACAGCACTCTAGCCCAGGCAACAAAGTGAGACTTTGTCTCAAAAAAAAAAAAAAAAAAAAAAAAGAATCTGCAAGCTTGGAGATAGATCAATATTGAGTACCCAATCTGTATTGAAAGAAAGAAAAAAAGAATGAAGAATTAAAAGTTAACAGAGCATCACCTCAGAGAAATGTGGAACACCATTAAGTACACCAGTATACATGTAATGAGAGTATCAGAAGGAGAGAAAAGAAAGGAGTAGAAAAAATACTCAAAAATATAATAGCTGAAAACATCCCTAATTTGATGAAAAACATTAATCTACACATTAATCCAAGCAGTTAAGCAAACTCCAAATAAGATAAATAGATACACATCATAGTAAAAATGTTGAAAGGCAAAAAATCTGGAAAACAGAAAGAAGCGAAGATTTATACAAGGGAACCCCAACTTGATTAAGAGCTGATTTCTCATAAGAAACAATGGCAGCCAACAGAGGTAGGGTGATATATTCCAAGGGCTGGGGGAAAACCTGCCAATCAAGAATCTTATATCCAGCAATCTCTCAAAAACGACGATAAGATAAAGATATTCCCAGATACACAAAGCAATAACATTACTAGTAGACACATCTTACAAGAAATATTAAAGGAATTTCTTCAGGCTGAAAGAAAGTGACATAAGACAGTAATCTGAATGCACATCAGAAAAAAACAGAGCACTGGTCAAGGTAACTGTGCAGTTATGAAACACAGACTAAGGGCATATTTCTCCTCATTTCTTCTCTCAACTGATTTTAAATGTAATTTATAAAACAATATGTAAATCATTATATGTGTGGTACTTCAACAACATACATAAATGTAATATTTTCTACAACAGCAGCACAAAGGAGAGGGAAGGGAGAAAGGATGTATTAGAGGAAGGTAGTGATTTGAATGCACCAGAACAAATGAAGACAACCAGAAATGTAACTAAGAAGGTTAATATAACAAACTCCATAAATATATACTTGCTCTCCTTTCTTCTGTCAACTAATTTAAAAGACATAAAATTGTATAAAGTAATAATTGTAACTATGTATTGTTAGTTGTTTAATATATAGATGTAAAATGTATAACAATAATGGCACAAAAAGGGAGAGGAAGAACAGAGGTATGTAGCATATGTCATTATTATAACATCTCACTGACATTAATTATAAATCTGAAGCAGATTCTAATAGGCTAAGACGTCTATGATAAGCTTTAGAACAAGCACTAATAAAATAACTCTAAAAATGCAGTGAAAAAGTCATTATAAGAATTAAAATGCTGTACTAGAAGATATCCACTTAATGCAAAAGCAGTATATAGAGGAATAGAAAAACAAAAAGGACATAAGACTTGTTAAGCCTTGATAGATTTTAAAAGATTGAAACCATATGATGTCCTCTGACTAAAATGGAATAAAATTAAAAATCAGAAACAGAAAGAGCTTTGGGAAATTCACAAGTATGTAGAAAATAAACAACATATTCCTAAATAACCAATGGGTCAAAGAAGATTTCACAAGGGAAATTAAATAATACTTTGAGATAAATAAAAATAAAGACACCAGATACCAAAACTTAAAGGGATGTACTTAGAGGAAGATTTATAACTATAAAAACCTATATTAAAAAAGAAGAAAGATCTTAAATCGATCCTAACCCTTCACCTTAAGACACTGGAAAAAGAAGATCAACTAAAGCCTAAAGAGAGCAGAAGGAAGGAAAAAATAAAGATTAGAGGAAAAATGAATGAACTAGAAAATAAAGAAAAACAATGGAGAAAATAAACCAAACCAAAAACTGATTATTTTAAAAGATCAACAAATTGACAAACCTTTAGCTAGACTTACTAGGAAAAAAAGAAAACAACTGAAACTACTAAATCAGGAATGAAAGAGAGGATATAAATTTTTAAACTTTTGTGCTTTAAAAGATAATATCAAGAAAGTAAAAAGACAACCCACAGAATGGGGGAGAATGTGTGCAAATCATATATCTGATAAGAGACTGGTATCCAGATTACATAAATAACTCTAACAACTCCATAATAAAGAGAAAAGTAAACCAAATATAAATGGGCAAAGGATATGAATAGTCAATTCTACAAAAATATATACAAATGATCAATAAGCACATGAAAAGACAATCAACATCATTAACCATCAGGAAAATGTAAATCAAAACCACAATCATATACGACTCACACAAACTGGAATGGCTAAAATCAAAGACAAATAATAACTAGTGTTGGTGGGATGTGCAGAAATTGGGACCCTCATATACCGCTAATCAAAACCTAAAATGATGCAGCCATGTTGGAAAATAGTCTGGCAGTTTCTCAAAATGTTGAACATAAAGTTACCGTATGACTCAAAATTCTACTCCTAAATATATACCACACATGCTCACACAAAAATTTTTACATGAATGTTCATAATGGCATTTTTCATAATGGCCAAAAGTGGAAACAACATCCATCAACTGATAAATGAGTAAATAAAATGTGGCATATCCACATACTAGAATATTATTTGTCCATAAAAGAATAAAGCACTGATACATGCAACAACATGTGAACCTTGAAAACATTATGCTAAGTGAGAGAAGCCAGTGACAAAATGTCACTTCGTATGATTCTATTTACAAATGGAATCCAGAGAGACAGCAAACACATTAGTGATTGCTTAAGGCTAAGGGGTTGGAGAGAATGCAGAGTGACTGCTAATGGGTATGGGATTCATTTCTGTGATGAAGACAATGTTCTAAAATTGATTATGGTGATAGTTGCCAAATTCTGTGACTATACTAGAAACTATTGATTTGTATACTTAAATGGGTGAATGGTGTGGTATGTGAATTATTTCTCAATCATGGTGAAAGAAAGTATCACTAACACACCCAAACTCTAAGCAATGTCTACGGTGTCCTTTAGGAAAAAGGAAAGCCATACCAGAGGCAAATATGGACCTGTGCAAAGGAATGCAGAGCACCAGAAATTGTGACTAAGCTCACCAAGGGTACTGAGGGGATCCCATCAGGGAATGACAATGACAGGCCCAGGCATAGGGACAAGATCTGAATGTGGAGAACAGCCAGATAGACTTTCAGAGCCTGTGACAGGGTGGCTTTAGAGAGAAAAGAGCACAGGCTGCCTTTGTCATCATCTGCCTCCACAGGGTTCCAGGGGCCTGCATGCCTCAGTCACTAGCTCTAGGCCCGCCAGGACGCCAGGACTGAGGGCTGCCTTCCCACCAGCAGGCAGGTGCAGCTGAGCAGGGCAGTGGAGGGAGGCTGCCCAGGCCATGCTCGGACTCAGACCCCATGTTTGGCTTTCAGAAAGTGATTTTTCTTCTGGTTGTCAGTTGCCCATCTATAAACTGAGGACGGGTGAAGGAGGCATGATGCTTTTTGGGGGCCCTTCCCAGGAGAGATGCTGGCCTATACTCTGGAATCTGGTGCAAAGCCCAGTCTGGGCAAGTTCTGGGAAATGTCTGCTGGGAGAGAAGGAAAGGAAGGCGGAGTAGGGGACAGTGGGGAGACCAGGTAAGGATATTTGAGCTAAGAGCATCTAGAGCATGCAGGTGAGCCTGGGATGGAGCCCTGCTTGGCAAATCAAGGTGGGAAAGGGGGGGAGGGTGTCAGCCTGGGACCAAGAGGGACATGCCACCTGGTGGCAGCTCTGTGGGCAGGTCCGTGTGTTACTGAGGAGGTAGATGACCCACCTGGCCACAGTGTTTCCTGTCTTTAAGTGCCTGTCTCATCTGGTTGTTGCAAGGCTGGGCTGGCTGGACCACACTTAGAACAGCAAACACTGAGGAAGCCCTGGTCAGTACTGAGGGGGGAGAGTCAGGCGCTGAGGGGAAAGGGGGACTTGGCGAGGGTCTGCCAGGTGGGTGTCCCTGGTTCCATCTCTGGATAGGGACACTGAGGCTCAGAGAGGTAAGTGAGTGAGTCAGGGTGTCAGGCCAAGGGGCAGAGCCGAGGTGAGTGCCCAGGGCTCCTGTTCACTGATTTTCTAGGCTCTGCACCCTTACTCCTCAGGGTGTGGTTCTCAGACCTGCAGAGGGGGTAGCACCTTGCTCCCAGCCTGCCGGATCCCAGTCTGCACTGAGTGAGGTCTCCAAGTGATGGCCTGCACTGCCCAGTGGATGTGTTGCTTCCCACCCCTCCTTCTTAGCCTGGACCGAACACTAGACTCAGGGGTTTTAACAAACATGACTTCTGCTAGCTAGTGCCCACATGCCCTAACCTGGCCCACCTGGACCCCTAGGTCTGGACCCCCTGGACCTGGGCCCCTTGGACCTAGACCTCCTGAACATGGACCCCTGGACCTGAACTCCCTGGACATTGTCCTGGACTTGGACCCCAGAGACCTGGACCCCTTGGACATTGACCTGAACCTGGACCCCCTGGACCTGGACCCCCTGGACATTGTCTTAGACCTGGGCCCCCTGGACCTGGACCCCTGGATCTGGATCCTTTGCACATTGTCCCGGACCTGGACACCCCAGACCTGAATGCCCTGGACCTAGACCCTCTGGACATTGTCCTGGACCTGGGCTACCTGGACCTGGACCCCTAAACATTGACTTGGACCTGGACATCCTAGACCTGGACCAATTTGACATTGACCTGGACCTGGACCCCCTGGGCCTGAACTCTCTGGACCTGGACCCACTAGACGTGGACCACTGGACCTGGGTGCCCCCTAGCCTGCCCAGACTGCCACCTATCAGACCACCAAGTCACAGCCCAATACTTCCTCCTCCTCTGCCTCCCCCTTTTCCTCTTTCCTACCCGTCATCTCCCTCCCCCTGCTCCCTCAGCCCACCTCCCTCACCCAGAGCCTGAGCCTGATACATCTTTGCATTAACCATGATGCTTCAAAACAGAGCTATGGGACAGGTCCCAGTAGACATCCATTACCTTCAGGTGACTATCATTCTCTCTGATCCCTGATTGGCCTCCAAAGGCCAATCATGAGACTGGCAAAGATGGCATCAGTCCTGCCAGAGCAGGACTGGTCAGAACAGGCATTGTCCAGCCCTCCCTCAACACTCTACAAACCTTGACTCAGTTGACCCAACTGTATAAGGAGAAGGAGGGGTCCCTGACAACATGCCCCTAGCATGGCTCTGCCCTGAATCTCTGCATGCCCCAGATCCCCATCTGCCTCAGAACCTCCACATGCCCCAGAACCTCCACGTGCCACAGGAAAGCAAGTGCCTGGCACAGGCAGTTTTCAAATATACCATTGAGGACCACATGCCACCCTCAGGTAGGTGTTCCAGGATAAATTCCTGCCCATGGAGGTGCTGTGAGGATGCAAGCAGGGAATTTATCCCAGAACACAAGACAGGTATCATGGGACACCTGTAGGACCAGAACCAGAGCACCCTCCACAGGAAGCCCATTTTGGCACCATTTCTGACACACATGGGGCTTAAGAGTCTCCCAACAAAATATAAAAACCCATGCAGTGTTATAACAATGGGATAAAGACAGATTCCTGGCAATATCACATAAGTGGGTTGTCGCCAATCAAGCTACTGGTACATTAGTAAATGTCTCAGGAACTGAAGCTAAATAGAAATCCATTTTGGTTAGTTTCACTGGGAAACAAAGGACATGTAGGCTTGTGTTTCTTTTGTCTCAGACTTCCAGACACTGGGTGATGATAAACAGCCAAACGGATGCATTTCTGAGAGAAAGGCCTTTTGCAGCCAGTCATTGGGAAGTGACATACAGGCACTCTCATCCTCCTTGGCAGAGATAAGCAGCAACTTACCAGCCAGGGGCTGCAGTGGGCTGTGATCAGTTGGCCTGGGGAGGCCGTGGGTTCCAGGTGGTTCTGCCCCATCCTTGTGGTTAAGAAATTCCCTTCCCACCCCCAGACATCAGTTTCCTTATCTGTGAAATGAGGAGCAAGGCTAGACGACCTCCAAGGCACCTCTAGTGCTTTGAGCTCTTCTGCCCCACAATCCCGTGCCCAGCACAAGCTGATTGGGACTGCACTGAATGCAATCAAACTGATAGTCACGGAGCCCTTTACAGGTTGCTATTATTGTACCCACATTGCAGTTGGGGGAACTGAGGCTAAGGGCCAGCAAGTGACTTACAATCTTGGGATGATGATCTGGGATTCTTGCCCAGACCAGGAGTGTCTAGTCAAGGGCCGAGCAACAGGGCAGAGCTTGCTGCTGAGTGGGTGCCTGCTGGACTTCCCATCCCAGGGCCCTGCACAGTGTCAAATGCATCCTGAAAAAATGCTTGGAATTTTCAAAGAAGCCCCAGAAGCCAGCACCTTCCCTGCTGGCCACCTCAGGGCCAGTCATCGATGGGCGGTTAGTGGGAACCTCCCCCTGCCCCCACTGGCCCTGCTCCTTCCTTCCAGACACAGCAGTGCCAGGGCAGATGTGGGCTCCGGTTCCACCTCTGACCAATTGGCATGTGACCATGAGCAGGTTTTGGGACACCTGTAGGACCAAAACCAGAGCACCCTCCACAGGGAGCCCATTTTGGCACCATTTCTGATACACATGGGGCTTAAGAGGCTCCTAAGAAAATGTAAAAACCCACGCAGTGTTATAACAATGAGATAAAGACAGATTCCTGGCAATATCACAAAAGTGGGTCGTCACCAATCAAGTTACTGGTGCATTAGTAAAGGTCTCAGGCACTGAATCCAAATAGAAATCCATTTTGGTTAGTTTCACTGGGAAACAAAGGACATGTAAGCCTGTGTTTCTTTTGTCTCAGACTTCCAGACGGATCTGCTGTGAGACTGGGCCTGCCCTCAACCCTGGCTGGGGAGCCTGGGCCCATGTTCCATTAGAGAGGGGACAGTGGGGACCCTCAGGATAAGAAAGTGGCCCTCAAAAATAGTATCCACGAGAGACCCAGGATTATTAAAATGGCGGATTTCTGTGCATGCTGAGAAGCTGGTGGTCCCCAGACCCATGTTGGAGGCAGGCAGGAAAGCCTCAGCTTCCCTCAGAATGGAGTCAGAGGACTTTCCTTCCACTGTAGAGACCAAACTCCCCATCCAAGGGGCCCTGCATTGCAGCTTGTTAAAATCCCATATAAGCATGCTCCTGACTTCCGGAAGCTGCCACCCACCCTTGCACTCAACAAGAAAATCCCCCCTCCCTTCCTAGACTGCGGCTCTGGAACAGAAATGAAGCCACATTTTCCGCACACCAAACCTCTTCGATGGAAAGGAAATGGCTATTGAGTTTGGCCCACCCTTTTCCTACCTCCCTTACCAAATCCCAAACCATCAAAGCTGAGGAAATGACTGCAAGCAGGCCCAGCTCTTCACCATACAGCCAGGAGACCAGGGCCCATGAAGGGAAGGGAGACATCCTAAAGGACCGAGGGATAGCAACCCTGGAGGACAGACCCTGTGTCCCTGATGCACAGGTCAGGGCCCTCCATCACTGACATCCCTTCCAGAGCTGGCCAGGCTCAGGGGCAGCCTAGCAGCCCCAGCCCTCAGCAAGCACTCTCTCACCAAAGCTCTGACACACGCATACGCACACGCACACACACACACATGCCATGCGCGCGCACACACCGACATGCACTCTAATTATTTTTGGATAATTTCTCTAGGAAGATTTTTTTCAAAACAAGCTTTCGATGTAACCCGTTCCCATTTTGTGAGCAATGTTTCTCCCCAGAGCTGGAGAAGGGATTAGGAGACAGGGCTCAGAGAGCTGCCCCTCCCCCTCTCTGCCAGCTTCCCGACACACAAACGCCACACACTCCAGAGCTCCTCTGGGAGGACCAACGCCACCCAGTCTGCAGTCCTCCCATCCACACCCCTGAGCGTCGCAGGCACACATTCGAGGCCAGGACTGGGAGCTCAGTACCTCACAGGCAGCCCTTGCTGAAGATAGAGACCCGGACCTGGCCCACCTGTGCTGGCCCAGACCAGACCGGAGGCTACCCCAGAGCCGGGGAACATCGCAGCCGGGAGGAGCGGGGCTGCCCAAAGCCCGCCAGCCGCAGAGCCTCAGGAGCCTCTGGGCCTCCCTTGCCAGCCCAAGTTCGAGGTCGAGGACCCTCCCGTGGAGCCTGGGGACAATGGCGGGGTCACCATACACCCCTCGCGAGCTCCGGGGCTGAGGATGTGGCGCAGCCCAGGTGTGGCGCGGGAAGAAGAGGGTCAGCGCGAGTCTCGTGGCCCCCAAGGCGTGGGGGCGCCTCTGGTGTGGCCCCGACGCCCCCTTACCGCAGAAGAGCAGCAGCAGCAGCGGGAGAGATCGCAGGCGCAGCAGCGCTAGCGTCGCCATGGCTGCCAGGCTGGGGCTCTGTCGGGCTCTGTCAGGCTCTGTCAGGCTCTGTCAGCTGCCGGCGCGTTGGGGGGCCGGGGCGGGGCGGGGCCGAGGGGAGCCCGCCCCAGACCACGCCTCCGGCCGCGCCCCGCTCCCTCCTAATCCTGGGGTGCTGTCCCTGGGATTGCGCGCCTGAAACACGCACTATCCTTCCGCTGGGTGGGTGGGCAGGCAGGGCAAGGTGGGAGGCCGGCTAGGGTCTGGGCTGGGGTCCCAGCGTGGGTGAAAGTGAGGTGAGGGCCGAGGTACGAGTAAGGTGGGGTGAGGGCTGATGGTGGCTGGGGCCCGCGGACTGTGAGGGCAGGCTGGGGTACAGGCTGGGGGCACTGGGGCACTGCAGTCCAGGCTAGGGGGCAGACTGGGGTGTGGCAGGGCTGATGGTGAGCTGACGGACGTCTGGGGTAGACTGGAGGCAGGTGGACCTGGGCGCAGCCTGGCAGGGAGTAGCCCATGGGGGGCGGGTGTCTGGAAGTCAGGTAAACTTGGAGCACAGACACATTTGGGAGTCAGGTCCCAAGGGACAGGAAAGTGTGTGAAGGAGGTTGCCGTGTGTATGTGGGGTGTGTGTGTGTGTGTGTGTGTCTGTGTAGTGTCTGTGGTGCGAAGGGGGTGTTGGGAGTGTGTGGCGTGAGTTTGTGAGCCTGAAACAGTGTGTGTGTGAGTGTGCGCTCAGGAGACAGTGTGTGCAGGCGAGAGACTGAGGGGTGTGGCAGTTGGTCGCGCCGGCACACACGCACACAAGGGACCAAACCAGAAGCAAATTAAGAGGCAACAGAGTGTCTGGTGCCCCCAAAGACCTGGCCTTGCAGAGCATCATGGGTCCCATGGGGAGGACGGAAGGGAGGGACTCAGTTTCTCCAGCCACAGGTCACTTAGCCAAATGGGTCACCTCTGTTACCCTTGGCCCCTGGCACAGGCCCTGGCCTCAGTGGGTACTTGGTCATGTCTTCGGAATTGTCAGGATCACTCCTGAGACCCAGCCATGAGGACCCCTCTGCCCTCTGGGGCTCACAGTCACCCCCAGGAGCCTGTGCTTGCCCAAGGCTGGGGCACAGGCTGAGGAATGTGGACTCCCCACCTGGACAAGCCCCCCATTTCTCTGAGCTGAGATTACTGCCACCTTCTCAGAAACTGATCTGATCTTTTCCTGGCTTAGAAAGACCCATTTTATTTAATAAGGTCCTTATTAGAAAGCAGAACTCTATGTGCTTTTTCACTGTAGAAATTCTGATTAGAGCCAGAATTAATTTGAGGGAGTCAAACTAATTAAAATTGATCAGTCATCCTGCGTTCTGCCTGAGGAAGTAGAGGCAGGTGCAGGGATAACCACAGAGCCTCCAGTGAGACAGACGGTGCCAACAGCCAGGCCTTCCACCCACAGGTCAGGGGTCATAAGACAAGCTGACCTGGGCAGCAGGGGGCCAGCCCTCCCTTACACACACACTCTGAACCAATCAAGGGACACAAGGTACAGTATTCATGAGGCCATGGGTGCTTGATGGGGAGCATGGTTGGCTCCATGGAGGAGGGGTGTTGGCACTCCACTCTGCAGTATGGACTGGGCTTCCTCACAGCAGAGCCAGGGTGGGGCATCCCAGGTAGAAAGAGAAGCACAAGCTAGGCTGGAGGTGGCACCTACAGGTGGTGTCTACAGGTGGCAGGTGCTATAGTGCCTATCACCAGAGTCCTGCCTGGCCTAGGGTGTTTGTCCAAGGACAGTTCAGGCCCAGGTGTCCAGCCACATCCCAGGAGGCTGCAGAGGCACAGACTCTGGCTCTATAGCACTCCCTGGGAGAGCCTGAGGCCAGACTTAGTCCCACAGCTTGCAGGCCAGAACAGAGAGATGGGGTCACCGGGGGCTGGGGGGAGGGACAGACAGCACCCTGAGCCTGTTCCAGGCTGGAGGACTGTGGCTCAGCACTGACCAGTACTTGGTAACAAACACCCCACGCCAGGCAGGACTGTGGTGATGGTCACTACAGCACTTGCCACCTGTAGACACCACCTGTAGGTGCCATCTCCAGCCTAGCTTTGCTTCTCCTTCTTCCTGGGATGCTCCACCCTGGCTCTGCTACGAGGAAGCCCGGTCCATCCTCCAGAGTGGAGTGCCAACACCCCTCCTCCATGCAGCCAACCATGCCCCCCATCAAGCCCCCAGGGCCTCATGAATACTGTACCCCATGTCCCTTGAAGGCAGGGCCTCTGCTGGGCAGGATCGGCAGCTCAAAGGCGGATTTAATGCAGGTTGTGAGGAGTGGAACCATGGGAGAGGCCCTCCTCACCCTGTCCACGGTGCACCACCCCCCCGCATATAGCTGTGGCCACAAATGATATTGACCAGAGGTGCACCCTGGACAGTGCTGCCTCCCCATGCTTGCTCCTCCATGGGTACTGCCCCAGCCACAAATCCCTATATCTGAGGTTCCCTAGGGTTCTTTCAGTAATCCCCTGTTGTGTTTCATAATTCTTTATACCAAACTTCCTTATTCAAATACTGTGTGGTCTCTCTCCTGACCAAACCCTGACAATTATCGTGATATTTATTCTGTAATTCTTCCTACTCTTAAATAATTGTAAAAGAACATTTTCTTGACAATCAAGTAGACTCCCTTCTAAAAGGAGGACTTGTGATCAAATAACATCAAGGTGTTTCTACCAGATCAGAAGAGCGCACTGCCTCCAAGCCTTCAGCCTCTCTGCTGGGTGCCCACACATCCCGACCACCTGAGCATGAAGCCAGCTGAGGGTTTGGATCCGGCTCTGCTTGTTCCGGGCTCAGACCTAGGAAGGGGCGGGCTGGAGAAGCGCATTCCCGGACACTTGGCTCCCCCTGCTGGAAAGACCTTTAAATAACTGCAGCGTCATCCTCTTCATCACTGATGAGGTAGCTTAATTCCCGGAGGCTGCAATGTCCCGGCGACCCCCAGCCAGGGACACCAGCAGAGGACCTCTCTCCAAAGAAAGGGTGATGAATATCCCCGAAGGGGGTGCCTCTGACCCCTAGATGTTTCCCACCTGCCCCAGCTCAGGACCACTCTCCATCTTCTTTGTTGTTTGTTTAATTGTAGTGAAAAAAAAAACCACATAACATCAATTTTAGGATTTTAGCCATTTTCAAGTGTGCAGTGCAGTGGCATCAAGTATACTCACATTGTCGTGCCACCATCATCACCATCCCTCTTCCCCCTCCTCCAGCCCCTGGCAGCCACCATTCTACTTTCTGTCTCTACGAATTTGACCACTCTAAGGACTTGTCCTTTTGCAACTGGCTTATTTCACTTAGCATGATGTCCTCAAAGTCCCTCCATGTTGTAGCATGTGTCAGAATCTCCTTCCTTTTTAAGGCTGAATAATATTCTGTTGTGTGAATAAGCCACATTTTGTTTATCCGTTCATCTGTTGTCCATTTGTTTTTGTTTTTTTCTTTCAGCATACTATGGGGGTACAAATGTTTAGGTTATGTATGTTACCTTCCCCCCTGGAGTCAAAGCTTCAAGCGTGCCCATCCCTCTGATGGTGCACATCATGCTCATTATGTATGTATATACCCATCCCCCCTCCCTCCTCCCATCTGCCCGACACCTGATAAATGTTATTCCTATATGTGCACTTAGGTGCTGATCAGTGAAACCAATTTGCTGGTGAGTACATGTGGTGCCTGTCTATCCATCCTTGGGATACTTCACTTAGTAGAATGGGTTTCAGCTCTAACCAGGAAAATACAAGAGGTGTTATATCACCATTGTTTCTTATAGCTGAATAGTACTCCATGGTATACATATACCACATTTTATTAATCCACTCATGGATTGATGGGCACTTGGGTTGTTTCCACAACTTTGCAATTGTGAATTGCGCTGCTATAAACATTCG